>JARYGA010011408.1:0-43396 GCA_030545235.1 Helianthus tuberosus | reverse complement strand
CATCTGCAAAGATAATAATGATGATAACGATGGTAACAATAATACTAACAGAATTATAGTAATAATACATACCTTGATGATGGATTAACATTGACTGAAGTTGCTTGTAATTTTGGAGGAATGATGTCCACGTTTGAGATTCAACGAGTGCATTCCACATTATATTGAAGATTTTCCAATCATGATCCGTGGTGAAAAATGATTTGCAGTTTCTAAATACACTTTGAGAAACGTGCCACCTACAAAGTAATCGGGTAGCATTCGGGAAAACTTTCTCGCATGCATTCATCAGAGCTAACTCCCTGTCCGTAACTATAACACGTGGTTGTTGCATGCTCTTCTCATCTAGAGTTGATTTTAAACAGTTTAATGCCCAAAGATATTTCTCCTCTGTTTCTTTACGCATAACTGCAAAAGCTATGGAGATTGTCTTGTTGGTAGAAGTTACACCAACAATTTCAAGAAAAGGCAATTTATACTTGTTCGTATTGTATGTGACATCCATAAGCAACACATGTGGAAAATCAAGGAAGTACTTGTATGATATTTTAGGAACAAAGAATAAGTCTTCCAACATGTTTGAAACTCTATTGGTAGAAATTTCAAAAGTATACCCTTTATTATTTAAATGAGACATTAGCACCTCCATCAAAGATTTCCCTTTATGATCCGTTGCTCGAATTTTATCACGTGCGTTATATATGTTTTTAATTGTAGAGACATTATTTTCATCACGCTCCTTCATAACACCTAAAATATCTTTTGGGAACACACCCTTCCCCGTCAACTCTGCCACCAATTGGTGTTCATTAGGTGTCAATCGTTTGAGGATTGGGTGTCCCTCCATATATTCTCCGGGTGGATGGTTATGCTCACCAGGTTTTACTTTTAACGTCCAAGAACCCTTCTTTTTTGAAAATTTCCCTACCATTTCAAACGGGCAATTTATCTTTCTAGTGCCGGTCTCTCTACTTGAATCTTTATCTGATTTATACACACCACCACGATCACACATAAGTACAACTTTAGACACGTAGCCATTTTTAGCTTTCGATCTTTTAGTCACCATAGCGTAACCAAGACTACGTCCGGTGTTTCTAACCCATTCCATCAACTCTTCACGAGACTTGAACACCTAAAAGTAAACTAATATTAGTTACAAAATATTAGGTGAACAAGCTTGAGTAGTTACAAAATATATATTATCCAAACAAACTCATTTAAACTAAAACAAGACCCTTAACCTAGCTAGATTATATAACTAAGCTGAAACTTGAAACATGGGAATTTTAGATTGAAATTTGAGAGAGTAGCACCAATTATAGTAGGCAGTAGCACCAATTATATGATCCACGTTTTTTTTAATAATAATAATAATAATAATAATAATAATAATAGTAGGCATTTCTCCTTGATATTTGTTTTCTGTTTTGAGGCAGTAGCACCAATTATAGTAGGCAGTAGCACCTTATTCTTGACTTGGTGTTTTTATTATTTTTTTGTTTTTTCTTTTTTTTTTTTATAAACTTTGGGTGTAAAAAACTACCCCCTCGGGAACCACGTGCCACGGAGGGGCGTTGACCACGATTTTTTTTTACAACTAGATCCGTATATTTTAACAACATTCGTAAAAAAAAAAATTCAAACGGCGCGCCCGAGGGGGTAGTTTTTTACACCCAAAGTTTGGTGTTTTTATTATTTTTTTGTTTTTTCTTTTTTTTTTTACAAACTTTGGGTGTAAAAAACTACCCCCTCGGGAACCACGTGCCACGGAGGGGCGTTGACCACGATTTTTTTTTTACAACTAGATCCGTATATTTTAACAACATTCGTAAAAAAAAATTTCAAACGGCGCGCCCGAGGGGGTAGTTTTTTACACCCAAAGTTTGTAAAAAAAAAAAACAAAAACAAAAAAACACTAAAATATACTAAAAGGACAACAAAAAGACAAAAAACACTAAAAACAAAAAGCAAATGATTGATTGATGGATTGATGGATGTGATGTTTTTGTAGGGGGGTGTAATCAGGAATTAGGGGGGGTGGGAATAGTATCACCATTAGTCAAACTTTGTAATGATTAAACACTTTATTACATTATTTTATTATAAAAGCCAAAAGTAATAATTATGTTTTTATGTTATTTTATTTTATAATACTTTTGTTACTTTTTTTATATTTTGTTTTTATTACTTATCTTGTATAACAAAAAAGAAATACATAT
The DNA here is from genome assembly GCA_030545235.1 of Helianthus tuberosus. NCBI lineage: Eukaryota > Viridiplantae > Streptophyta > Magnoliopsida > Asterales > Asteraceae > Helianthus > Helianthus tuberosus. The sequence continues at coordinate 41,174 of JARYGA010011408.1, read as the reverse complement.
TATAAAGTTAACCATTACAATTTTATATATTACTAATGGACGAACTATATTTGTAATTTAACAACGGATTTTTTTGTACTGTATTAATTATTTATTTAGAAAATGGTCGTTTCCCGTCGGATTTTTTTGTACTATATTAATTTAACAACGATTTTTTTTTACTATAACTTCAAATATTTTGTGTAAAATATGATAGAATTAACATTTTCCATTTAAAAAAAAAACAAAATCAGGCAAAAAGTCAAATACTGTTGGATTAAAAGTAAAAAAAGAACAAATACTTTTTAGTTAAAAGTAATAATTATGTTTTTTATGTTATTTTATTTTATAGTAAAAAGTAATAATTATGTTTTTTATATTATTTTATCTTATAATACTTTTGTTAATTTTTTTATATTTTAAGATGAAATGAAATTAAAACACAACTTCAAAAACTGTCATTTTATCACCCAAAACCTTAAACTTGAACACAAAATTCAAGAAGCATACAGACTCGATCTTGATGATGAAAACTTCAATCTTTATAAAAAATAAAAGAAAGCAACCCCATGAAAGAGTAATTGAAATAGCAATAAATCAACCAATTAAAAAGAATTCAAGAACACAATCACTCAAATTCAAACCTGGGGGTATGAAGGTGGTTGTTTAAGGAGAAAATGGAAGAAAATAGAAATAGAAATGCAAATATATAGAAGAATAACAAGCAGAACAAGAACAAAAAGAAAGCAAATAGAAATGCAAATATAGAAATGAGTGTTTAGTGTGTGAGAGAGAAAGAGAATAAGAGAGAGAGGTGTGTGTTATGGGGACTCTACAACACTAATTGGTATATGTGCTGCTACGAAATAATATAAAAAAGAATTGACTTTTGGGTATATTTAACAATACCCTTTTTTTTATCGACAAATGTTACTTTCCTCTTTAAAAAATATGTGTCTCTATCAAGTGGGTTACTCCACGTCATTTGTATGAAACTTTGTTGAGAGAGAATATGACCTAGCTCACTTGAATGGCATTGATTGATATGATTACATGATTCCTTTTCAGGGAATCATTTTAAACTCCATATCTAAAATATATAATCTTACTCAAGTTTAATATTTTTTACTATATTACGTGTTGAAAAAGTTTACTATATATTTTTAAGAAAACAACAATCTCTTAGTATTCTGCTTAGGTTTGCGTACTTCATGATGTAAATTCTCACATTGTAAGACCACCCGTAGTCGCCATGTTTCGGTGTTTTTTTTTCTCCAAACACAACCGAAAACGCCAAACCTCCCACCCTCCCTAGACGTGTGTCGACGTTTTTTTGCAAAAAAAAAAAAAAAAAACTCGTTCGCGTGTTTTGAATCACGCCAAATTTGCACAAATTTTGATTTTTTGACTGTTGTCAAACGGTAACAATAATTAATATTTTTTTTAAATTCTCATTTAAATTTATAAATACCTCTTTTTCACCCAACTTTTTATAAAAAAAATCTCACTTTCCATCTACCTTTCTCTCTAGTGCTTCCAAGTTTTATAAACTTATTTACCATGCATCCATTCCGACCCCCGTTTGGTATTCCGTCAAGACCCGGGAACCCAAACACCACCCAACTGCAACAAAACTTTAACTTTCATGACATGGACCCGAATGTGTTTTCGCACGCGGCTTACTTGAGCGGCTTTAACCCCTTCATTCCAACCCCTTACGGCTTTGCCCCACCGGACGCTTCGCAACCATCCCAAGAACAAGCCGAACCCGAGGTGGATACGGTGCCGGAGATGCAACCCGAACCCGATCGCGAGACATCCAAACGCGGTAGAAGGTCACATAAAAAAAAGGACGTGAACGTTCCTCGTCGTAAGCATAGTTACGTTGTTTGGACGAAGGACAAGGAATACGCATTGGCTCGGGCGTGACTCAATGTTTCGGAAGACCCCGAAGTGGGTAAGTGTTATAAAACTACGCGTCGAATTTATTATTTTTTTAACGTATCACTTATTTATTTTTTTTAGCAAACTTTTAAACCGGTCCAGAATTTTGGAACAGAATTCGTGAGTTTTTTTTAATGCGATGGGAAAAGGTGAATATCGTGACAAAGATTTCATCTCTAGCAAATGGACCGATATCAACAACAAATGTCACCAAGTCCAAGAACTTTATCAACGAAACAAAGATAATTGGCCAAGCGGAGGAGGTGACGTTGAAATTTTAACGAGGGCTATGGATGAGTACGAGAAAACTAGAGGCGTTTTCATGTACTATAAATGTTGGGAGCTTCTAAAAAATAGTCCAAAGTGGGCTAGCGTACCGATCATGACGTCTAGTAGTAGACGTAAAGCTAAACACTCAAAAGCGTCATCCTCGGTTGACCCGGAAACACCAACTTCCGATGCGCACACCGTTGACTTAAATGTTATTTTGGACGATGACGAGGAAGACGAAGAGTTGTCCCGACCGCCCGGTAGAAGAAAAAGAAAAAAAAACCGGGAAAAACCGGTAAAGTCGTCTTCTGATAATCTCGAGTTGAAGGGAGATTTCGAGGAGATGAACCGACATCTCCAAGACATTCGAGACCTCGGTCACAAGCGTTGGGAGACTATGCAAGAACGAGTCGTCGAAAACAAAAAGTTTAACGAGATGCAAGCGGCAAGGCAAACGGAAAAGGACATAGAGTTTTGTCCAAACCGATCGATCACCTCCAAGGTGACGCGTTGATCGTAGCGCAAATGCACCGCCAAAAACTTCGGGAAAATACGGCCTTTAGATTATCATTTTTTCAAGTTTAGTCGTTTTTTTATTTCCGGTTTTTTTTTAAGTTTAGTCGTTTTTTTTTTTTTGTTTTTTTTAGTATTGTAATCTTTTTTTATTTAATGAAGTATTTTAGTTTTTAATTTAAAAAAATAATAATAATTGTGTAATGATTGGATGAGGCGTTATTGGGCATTATTCCATTACGCCCTTTTTGTAAAAATGCCCAATAATGCCCCTTGCTGACTGGACTGTCATATGCCAGAAAACGTCCAAAAGTGGGGCCATTATTCACTCAAACCACTACACATGGTCTAAGTACTATAATAACAAGAGAGATTTAGAGCGAAGTTGGATATCATGGAGAGATAAACTATTTATGGTGAGTCTAAAAAACACAAAATCATAACACGCGTCAACACCTAAATATGATAAGCAGGTGGTTTTCAAAATCAACAAATGGTTTCTCAAAAAACTACCATACACACACTAAATGCATAGAGTACAATATCTAATGCTCACCGATGTTATAAATTTATACTATCATAAGCAGGTGGTTTTCAAAATCAACACATGGTTTCTCAAAAAACCACCATACACACACTAAATGCATAGATTACAACATCTAATGCTCACCAATGTTGTAAATTTATACTATATAAATATAAACTAGAATTAACCAACCCCCGCGTTGCGGCGGGGGCCTAAAACTATGCCAAATAACATCAATGCCACACCGCCGGTAGCGACCACCAACACTGAAGTTGTGGCGTGTTAATGCGGAAATGTAAGACCGACACATATAACATGAAAAAAATAACTATGTCGATTTAGGACACACGCCTTGCGACGAACTTGTTACATCGAAAAAATAGACGTAAAAACGTTGAACCACACACGCACGTTGCGCCGTGTTAACTCGCAAAATAACGTAGAAAAGAATAACTAAGTCAATGTAGGATCCGTCCGTTGCAGCGAACTTGTCAAAGGGGGAAAATAGACACATTGCGACATACCTGTCAAATGTGAAAAAATAGACGAAAAACGTTGAACCACACACGCACGTTGGGACGTATTAGCTCCCAAAATTTAGAACGAAACGTAAAACGAAAAACTTGCGAAAGATAAAAAGTATGGGGACCAAAGTTGTAAATAAAAAAGTTTTGGGTTAAATTACAAAAGGTGAAAAGTTTTGGGTTAAAACTAAACAAATTAAAAGTGTTAAAATACAAATGATTAAAACTTTTGGGTTAAAAATGAAAAATCACAATTTTTATTTTAGAAAACCCCCTATGCTTGGGGTACAACACATAATGCAACAATTTGTTGCAAATTTATATTATGGAAATTGCTAAAGTAGACACAAAACACATATAGTTTGTTAAAATCTATAAGTATTATTACAAATAACGATTTTATTTTTTTCCGAAATTGACATGATTTTGGAAATGTTGAACTAATGCAATTTAATGATCAAAGGTAAAACGAAAAAGTAGAAAAAATGGAATAAATATCTTTCTATTCTTTCTATACTAATAAATGAAAATCTTTTTTGAACACGTGTCACTTTCTGTTACTTTCTTACATTATTTTTCTATTTATCTTTTGTTATAATAATAATAATAATAATAATAATTTTAAATCAAAAATTAGATAAGAATAAATATTTGTTTTTCTATAAATAATTTTAAATAAAATTTGATAAGGACAAACGTTTGATTTTTTATATAATCATAATAAAGTTATATTATGAGTAGATATATATACTATGGAGTTCGGTGATTGAGATTATGGTAAATTAGGAATCAAAAGTTCCCGTTTAATATATACTTTTTTTAAACGACGACTTTCTTGTAATAGGCTACCGCACTCCCCAAATTGGGGAGCCCTCGCTGCCTTTAGAGTTTGGCTTGGGGGTTTTCACGGGAAACCATACCGCCGGCTGCCACTTGACAAACGTTGTGTCACCAAAAGAGCTGAACTCTCTGGCGTAACACACGGTGGTACGAAAACCCGGGTGGGCTCAGGATAAAACTTGGCATCTCTGCAAGGAGGCCAGACTCTATCCATTGTTGTCTAATCTACCAAAGTGACATAGGTGGGGGATTGAACTTGAGTCTCAATTAGAGAACCCAAGCCTCCCTACCACTCGGTCACAAGTGGTGGATATTGATATATACTTAATAATTGTATTATTGTTTATTTCACTAAAATTAAATAATTATTCTAGGTTCGAGGCATATACTTCTATCAAATTATAAGTGTTTTTAGATGCATCGCTATAAAAACGAGATCCGGCCCCATGTAATACATGTGTTTTTAACTTAATAGTAAATAAGAAAAAAGTAAAATGTTATAATAAGTAAATAGCACATCAAAGTATATAACATTATATTTTATTCAACATGTGTAATACACGAGTTTTTTTATAATATTTTTTTATTATTTATTATATAAAATTACGTTTATGCAACCCCTGTAATACATGAGGTTCTAATCTAGTCTTCGTATACTAATAAATGAAAATCTTTATGTACACGTGTCACTCTCTGGTGCCTCCTAACTTTTAATAATAATATTACATATTAATTTTTTATACACAAAATATAGTATAATATTAACTAATATAGTTAGAGATAAACGTATTAATTCAAATTTAATTAATATCTATCTATAAGTAATATAAATGTATCAAATAATATAATACTAGTAGAATTTCCTCGTGTGTTGCGGCGGGAATCCGGTACAATTTATTATGGTATCGCTATGGTATCGACACTCGATATAGTAGCTGAAAGACAAAACTCAAAAATAAAGTCATGATATGCACAAAACGACAATGATACATATTTTATGTTGACGAAAACCATAAAAACAAATATTAGTAATGACTTTAAACGAATACCAGTAATGTTTATGTTGGGACCGTTACCAGTGTAGTTCGCCTAAAATTGAGGCAACACCAATATTGTTGGGACGATATACGTTTGGTTCATCACGGTATTGGTATGATACCAATACCCAATATAGTTTACAATATAAAATAGATACTATATATTGCTACCGAAGTTGTTCGCACAATATTGATTTAGTTCTTTGCAAGGAAAAAAGGTATAAGTTTTCGTCACGCTACCAGTTCGGTTGATCACACTAAAGAAAAAAAAATATCAATTATATCTGATTCGTTCGATTTTGAACAAAATATTTAGTGAATCGAAGATAAAATAAGCACGTCCCGTTAATTATGAATTTGATTACGCTATATTATTGGAATGACGAAAAGGATAACAACATCAATATATAAAAAAAATTAATATGTACGATTGTGCTAACGATTACTTGTACATTACCACTAACAAAAAACTCGATTTTAGAACAAAATCTTTATAACAAAATGTAAATAAAATCAGGCACGTCGAAACAACATATAAAAATTATATGAACTATGATATGTATAATAATAATATAATTAAGTAATAAAATAATTAAAACTGAAAAATAATATTAAAAAATCTATTAGGTAATAAAATAATTGAAAAAAAATATTATAAAAATATTTGAACACTATTTATCAACACTTGCTTTTAATATGTATAATAATAATAATAGTATAATATCTAGCTATTAATAAAAGATTACAAATAATGTCATGTGGCATTTTCTCTATAAATTGAGTAATAACATTGTTAATATTATTGATTAATAATAATAATATAATATATTAGTTTAATCTAATATATTATCTATTATGTATTATATAAATTAAAATATAGTGATTGGTTTATCGGATTTAAATGAATGTGGGGAAATCAAGATAATGTACGTAAGTAAATTTAGATTAGGAAATTTATTTATGCGATTTTATTATTATTATTATTATTATTGTTATTATTATTATTATTAACTTATATATGTTTAACTTTTTTATATTTAAAAGTTCCAAGATCATTTTTTTTTTATTTTTCCTTTTTAGAACAATTTTTACAAAATTCCGAGTACAATGTTGCAACATATTTATTTTAATCTATGTTCAATATAAGTTTTATTAAAAATTACTGTTAATTACACGGGTTATAAATTTGTGTATTACACGGGTTTGAGGATTAAAATTATATAATTTAATAATGTATGCACAAATTTACATAACTAATTTTTTTTTCAACCCTGCAACTTGAGGGGCAATGGAGGTAATAAATCATGGAACTTTATTTCAGGGGCGTACCCACATGTATGTTAAGGTGGGCGGGCGCACCCCTTGAAAAAATAAAATTTAGTGCTAAATTTCTGGTAAAATCCCGATCGCACCCCTTGAAAATTTTCGTTCGCACCCCTTGGAAATTTTCGACCGCCCCTTAGGAAAAGAAATCTTATGAATTTGTAAAAAAATTTACGTAAACACTGATTTTTTTTTTTTAAATACAACCTAATTAACTTTCCACTTAACTAATTAACTTTCACTTAACACAATTAACTTTCTCTTAACCTTTAACTCAATAAACACACGATAACTCAAGCCTAACCCAATCTAATAATCTAATTTGAACTAAAATATAATAACCTAACCCACCGCAATTTCGGCCACCAAACTCACGAAAACAACATCTCATCACTATTTTCGGGTATGGTTCGATTATTTTTTAGTTTTGTTGTTTTATTTGGATTTTCAGTAGAAATACAATTGTTAAAAAAGTTTAAAATTTTAGTTGTTTTGTTGGTTTTTGAAACTTTAGTTGGTTGATTTTGTTGTTTTAGTTAACGTTTAGTGTGTTTAAATGGTTAGTTAGAAGGAATCAACAATTAAAACTAGGGTTTGATTTTAAAGTTGAAAATTATGAAGTTTGGTGATGATTGTTTAAGTGTTTTGTGTTGAAATTAGTTGTATATGTTATATAGAGAAAGACTTGCTTAGAAAAAGTAGCTATAGATGTTTTGATAGATTTCAGAAAATGAAAACCCGTATAGCGACATTTTAAATATGTTTGTAACGACGTTTGACGTGTTTTTGATAATTATATAAATTTTAGCTTGATATTCTTTTGTGTTACATGACCCGACCCGATATGAACTAAATTTTTTTATATACCTAGGGGCCTAAAATCTTTAAAAATATTCCGCACCCCCATAAAAAAATTTCTGGGTCCGTCACTGCTTTATTTCTGGTCGTGACTTCATCTAAATCTTAATAAATGGTCAATGCAATTTCGTAATTAACAACATAGATGTTATAGTTTTTATATCTGAGAAAAAATAAAATATACTTATAAAAAAGTAACAATAATATTGTAAAGCTATATATAACGAAAATATAACCAGGATCAAATCAAATCATAACAATGCCAAACTGTGTAAACAAAAGAGTAGTAGTAGCATAAAGCAAACGTGTATCTATATTGGCTTAGCAACTCTATAGTAGATTGGAGAGTAAGATGAGAACATAATTGTTATACCATGGACGACTTATTAAAATGATTAGATATATTATAAGAATGTTTCGTGAGCTAAAAAATTAGAAACGTGCAAAATAGTTTAGAAAGGCCAATAAAATCATATAATTAAGGAAAAGAAATGGTTACCATAGTAAATATGGTATGGTTACCATACATTTGCGATATTTGATTAAAAAAAGTAAACATGACACCTATCACGGTCGTGTATTATTAAGTTATAGAGTAAATTACAAAAAACCGTCCTTTATGTTGACACTATATTGCAAAGTGTGTCATTATCTTCAAAAAATACAAAAAACGTACTCGATGTTTGCAAACCCTTGCAAATTATATCCTTTAGCCCTAACTCAGTTATTTTTTCTGGTTGAATCTGACCTAGTGGTCCCCACATAAGGGTATTTTGGTCATTTTACTTTAATTAATAAAATAAACAATTATAAAAAATAATAAATAAAAGACTTTTGTTTATATATTAAACAAATGCATACATTCTCTCTCTATCTCTACACTCTTTCTCACTCTAACCACCCACCACCACAACCACCCGACTACCACCCACCTGCCGCCGCCGCCACCACCTCTCACTATCGCGGTCATTTTATATGGCCAAATTACTCTTTTAGCTAACAGAATTACATATAAAATGATTGAATTGCCCTTCTCGTTAACAGAAAAAATGAATGAAGCTGACCCAGTGGACTAAAATGGCAACGGTGAAACCTTTTTGGACCTACAGACGAAAAATAAAACATTTGGACTAAACTGACAAAATAGCCCAAACCACAAGGACTAAAATGAATTTAACTCTTTTTTTTCAAAGTGATAGAAATTAAATATAGAGTAAACTGCCATTTTGGTCCCTGTGGTTTGGCCAGTTTTGCCACTTTAGTCCAAATCTCAAACTTATTACATCCAGGGCCCTGTGGTTTGGTTTTTGTTGCCATTTTGGTCCAAATTTCAAATTTGACCAGATTTCCCATTAATGACCTGCTATTTTGTCTTTACCCTCAGGGGCATTTTGGTCATTTTAGAATTACTATCTCTTTATAATAACCCAATTATAATAAAACCCTTATATCATCTTCATCTTCAACCTCATGAATGAACAAACAGACATATCTCTCTCTCTCTCAAGATACAACTCTCTGCTCTCTCTCTAAAATACCACCAGCCACTGTTACTTCCACCACCATAGATTGAAGCACAAATCTTGCCGAACAGCCATAAAAAACACCCAAAATCAACAACCACAACCCAAAATCAACAACCCTAACCAAAAATCAAGGTTGAAACCCACCGCCTTCTCCCCTTATCAACACAACCACCGCCACTGCCTTCTCCCTTTCTTAACACAGCCACCACCACCATCTCCTTCTCACCACAGCCACCACCACTTCCTTATCACCGCAACCAACACCACCTCCGTCTCACCACCGCCACAGCCACTTTGTCACCACCGCCTATACCAGTTGATCACCATCACCATCCCCTTTTTTTCCCCAAAATCAAAACCCTAAATTCAACTCTCGATCCACCAAATCCATCCAAAATCAAAACCCTAAATTCAACCCTCATCCCCATTTCCCCCCAAAATCAAAACCCTAAATAAAAAGCAACGATTTTTCCTGGTTTTGACTCAATTGATGCTGCCGGAGAACTGAAGCCAAAGAGACGATTTCCTGTGGCGGTGACGGTGGTTGTGGCTGTTGAAGTAGCTGTCGTTGCGGCTGTAGAACTAAAGCCAAAAAGACCAGGGAAGTATGGTGGTGGTGATGGCGGTGGTACTTAAACACGGGAGTATGATGGTGGTGTAGATAACAGCGGAGGATGGTGGTTCTTGAAGATGGGAGTATGGTGGTGGGTGGATGGCAGCAGAGGATGGTGGTGGGGTTGATAACATGATGATGGTGTGGGGTGGGGCGGGTGGTGGTGTTAAGAGTGTATGAGAGAGAGAAAGAGAGAGAGATAGAGAGAAAGAGAGATGAGGAGATGAGTGTCTGTATATGTATATATATATAATATATATAATTAATTTTCTTTTAATTAATTAAAAGAATAAATTAAAATGACCAAACTACCCCTGCACTAAAGGACAAAAAAGGGACCTTAAAACAGTCAAAAATGAGAAATTTTGGGTTTTGGACTAAAATGGCAACAAAATGCAAACCACAGGGCCCCAGATGTAATAAGTTTGAGATTTGGACTAAAGTGGCAAAACTGGCCAAACCACAGGGACCAAAATGGCAGTTTACTCTTAAATATAAAAGCTACTCTAAAAAAAGTGTTACATATGATTTTCTCCTTGAAAACTGGGTTGCCAAAATATAATTAGCCATATTAATTAGGGGCAATTGCATTTTTCCTCTTAAAAAACTTCTTAATTGTATATTTAGCCAACTTAAAATTAAAATTTCATATATCCCCTTCTTTAACTAATAAAATTACAAATTTATCCATTTTGATTTGTTTTATTAAAAATACATTATATAATGATCATGTTACTCTTATTTTCACTAAAACTTTAACAAATTACGTATTTATCCATTTTTACTAGTTTTTGAGACTTTTTCATAATTCTTGTTGTTTTTGTTTTTATTTTTTTACTTTCACTAGTTATTGTTTTTTGTTTTCGTTTTTTTTTCATTGTTACCAAGTAATTTGTTTTGTGTTTTTCTTTTTTTATCATTAAATGTATGTTAATGTATATATTTATAAATGAGCCCAAAATTAAAAAGACCTCTAGATCTATATCAATATATACACATATGCAAACACCCGAAAATGATTAGACCCAATTTTTGAAATAGGTGTTATAAAATTACACCACTGCCCATTTCATTAATATTTATACACCAATTTTGCAATATATATTTTATTTAAGAAGGAAGTATTAAAAAATATCACCAAACTGAAAGAAGAAAAATAAAGGATGTCATTATATATATATATATATATATAGGGGATGGTTCAAATGAAAACCACTTTTATTGTGAAAACTTGAAAACTAACTAAAAAAAGCCTAAAAAACACAACAAAATTTTTTTTTTCAATTTTTTTTATAAAAAATCGCAGGTTTTTGTATATAAAAAAAACTTTTTTCAATTTTTTTTTTTGTATTACACATGTGTATGTGTACTACACATGTGTAGTATTACACATGTGCACTACAAAAAAAAATTGAAAATTTTTTTTATATACTAAAAGTAGCGAAAATTATTATGCAAAAAAAAATTGTCATGTTTTTTTGGCTTTTTTAATTAGTTTTCGAGTTTTCACAATAACTAGTGGTTTTCATTTGAACATTCTCATATATATATATAAACTAACTAGTGAAACATAAAATAAAAATAAAAACAACAAAAATTATGAAAAAGCCACAAAAATAGTAAAAAAGCAGATAAATATGTAATTTTTTTATAGTTTTAGTAAAATAAAGGTAAATTAGTCATTTGTTGGGATTGAACCCTACCAAAGGAACAGTTGATAAAGCCAAAACTGGATCAGAGCAGTGGATTCTAAATAAGCAGATGTTTGTATTCAAATCTCTCCCCTTGGAAGTGGCCTAACAACGGATGACCTCCATCCACTGTTCGCCTACAACAACTGCTGGCTCTTAACAACTGATGAAGACCTAGAGATTGTTGAAGACAAATACTGATGCTCAGTCTACTGATATGGGTCAAGCACTGCTGAAGACATAAAGTACTGCTGGAGCCACAACAGTGGAATGAAGAAGCAGTAGTTTGTTTATTTATTTGTAATGTATTGTAATCAGTGGTTAAGATAACAGTGCTTGTATAGATCAGTGGTTGTAGGTTGTTAGGAAGTTAGATGTCACTTTCATGGTGACGTCAGCCAAGATGCTTCAGTGGTTTGCTCGTGCCTATAAATAGAACAGTACCCTGTACTGTTCTATTAGCTATTTCATCACTTGTCTTCCTGTACGAACAAACCGTTGTGAGCTCGGACTGAGGGGGAGTTTGTAATACATGCATGCAGTGTAATTGAAGTTTATAAGAAATATAATCATTTGATTCCATGAACAAACATGTGTGTTGAAAGCAATTCTCATATTTGATTGTGTGTGAAAGTTTGTTTCCATCTTATTCCGCTGCAATTGTATTTGTTCATTCTCATTATTCTCAAACAAAAACACAATCATAAGAAACTCAGATCCTAACAATTGGTATCAGAGCAAGGATAGTCAAATTTGATCTAACAATCATTTTGACGTAAAAGTTTAGCTCACAATCGTTGATACTTATAATTGTTTGTTTTGTTGAAAAACAGAGTAAGGTTTAATCACGAACAAAGTTGATTAATCAATACCTGTAAAACAACCAGGATGACGTCACAATCACAAGATGCTAACAATAGCATCGGTTCTCTCTTCAAACCACCCATGTTGAAACGAAATGAGTACCACATCTGGGAGCGAAGGATGGGTCACATCCTAGCTCAACAAAACACCGGATGTTGGAAATTGGTTATCTATGGACCACATGTTCCTATGGTGCGGAGTGCTGAGGATCTAAAGGTCTTTGTTCCTAAGAAAATTGAGAACTATACGGACCAGGACTTTCAGAAAATTGAACTAGATGCCAAGGAATTTAGCATCGTTGCATCTGCACTTCCCAATGAGATCTATGATGGGTTGTTACATTGTAACAGTGCCAAGGAATTGTGGGATGCACTGAAGGAACAGTTTGGGGGGACTGAGGAATTAATTGAAAACAACAAGGAAATTTTGAACCAACAGTATGAAACCTTTTGTCACATTAAGGGTGAAACATTATCTCAGCAGTTTGAGCGATTTAGCCGTCTCATAAGTGAACTTAAGCTTGTTAAAACTGAATTTCCTAAATCAACTGTTAACAGTAGGTTTTAAAGATCACTTCCTGAAAAGTGGGACACTATAGCTTTTGTAACCAGAAATTGTGCTGAGTTCAAAGATCTGACACTGGCCCAACTTCATGGTAGACTCCTGACCTTTGAAAGGGAGTTAAACCAGAAAAAGAAGTTGCAAGAGTCTGGCAAAGTTGCAGATGACTACTCATTTGGCAGCACATCTCTTTTGGGTCAGGAAGAGTCTGGCAGCAGTAAGGATCAGAGTTATGATCATTTTATTGACATAACTGCTAGTGCAAATTTCAACTCTGATCCTTACTCATCCAATTTTGCTTTCACAGCAAATGGAGAAAGCCAGAACTCTGACAATCTGTGTTTTGAACTCAATGACTTACAGCATTTTGATCCAACTGACCTTGAAGAAATGGACATTTTGCATCAACTAGCATTGCTAAGTGTAAGAACTAGCAAGTTTTACAAAAGGACAGGGAGAAAATTCCCAGGGTTACATGAGAATCTAAAAGTAGGGTTAGATAAGTCTAAGATCAAGTGCTATAAGTGCAATAGGCTAGGTTATTTTGCTAGGGAATGCAGGAGTCAAACCACTGGTCCAATTATCACACATCCCAGCTCAAACCCTAGACCACAAAACAACCAAAGCACTGTGCACTATGGCCAATATACCCCTGCTGCCCATGTTAACACTGCTCACTATGCACATCCTGCAACCCTTGTTCCTGTGCATTATGTTCAAACCACTGTTCCCCAAATTCAGTATGTCCAAGCCCCTGCTCCCCAAGTTCAGGTGCAACAAGTTGCACCTCAACAAACTGCACCAACAGTGGTTCAACCAGACCAACAAAGCTTTTTCACACAAGGGCTGGTTGACTGGAGCAGTTTACCTGAGGAATTAGGAGATGAAAATTTTGCACTCTATGCACAAAGCACTGTTTCTGGTAATGATATCTGTTTTGTAGCATTGGAGACCATACAGGAGGGGCTGGAAGCTAAAGAAGAACAGTCAAGGGCTGAAACAGTGGACAAAATAGCTGAAGCAGTGGTTACTGCTGTTGCTGAAGAAGTACTGTTGGGAGAAAGTTCAAAACCCCTGTTGGAACCACTGTCCGACCCCTGGTCCAAAGAAGAAGGAGAAAAGAAAGAAGGTGAGAAAGAAGAGAAAGTTGAAGAAGAAAGTGATCATACATGTGATTGTGCAATGATGGCTGCAACCAAGGTATCACCTCAGGTTCTTAAAAATCTGTGTTCAGACAAATGCATCATAGCACTTACTAACATTAAATAGGTGAATGAAAACCTTAGGGATAGGTTGTTAACTTCTGCAGTTCAATTTGAAAAGTCATTAGAAGAACTTAAAAACAAATTGAATGAAAAAGAAAGTGAGATTTGCAGCATCAAACAAGAGCATAGCATAACCAAGGACCAACTCCAAACAATGATAGAAAAATATCAAGTTTGCAAAAAGGAGTTGGAAGCCACCCAAATCACTTGTGAAAAATGGGTGGAATCCTGTAAAGGTTATGAAGTTATACTTGAAAAACAGATCAAAAGCAATGTAAAATTTGGTGTAGGTTTTAGAAAACATGACCAAGTTGAAAATAATGTTGCAAATGAATCTGGTTCAGTTGAAATCATTCCCACAAACAAGAATGGCCAAGAAATCAAAATAACTTGTAAAAATGGCAACAAAATCACACTTGAAAGATCAATGGACTCTTCAACTTATGAAGAGATTGAGGAATATCAATTTAAACCCAGATGGTCTGATGAGTGTGACATTCTTGAAAATTTCAAACCCATGGATTTCACAACCACTGATGGTGTACAAGCTCCTAAGGCAAAGGTCATTCCTCTTAAGGACATCCCAACAGTAGTTCAAAACTCTGTTGCAAAGGAGTCTGAAGAGAGAAAGAAAAGATTAAAAACTTGTTTTGTGACTTTTGTGAAAAGAAGAATCATCTAACAAAAGATTTTTTCATCTAAAAGCATATGATATCAACAAAACAAGTGTCATTAAGCCTGCTAAGAGCTGTACCATCTGTGGTAAATCAAACCATCTCACTCAGGAATGTGTGTATCTCAAACCCTTTGATGTAAAAAAGATAAAAACATCCATGAGTTCATCAACACCATCAATCAAGTTTCAAAAGAATCAACCACTGTTTGTGCCAGTTCAAACAGCTGTTACCAAACAGCTGAACCAAACCTCTGTTAAAAGAGATGTTCAGGTGACTGATGCACCCCCTGCTAACCAATACCAAAGAGGTAAAGATCAACCACCATACCCAAGGGCCCCACATGTTTATGAGGCTTACAAAATACCCTCTAAACCAAGAGTGAACAAGCATCCCTTTGAGTATCAACAGATGATTGGGCAAGACCCCCAACAGTGGTTAGAGAAAAACAACTCCAAAATTGTCCAAACCCCTGACCTAACCACTGTCAATCCACCTGAACATTACACATACACTGTTGAGACCCGATCCAAATCCTTATTGGATTTGGAGACCCTGATGAACTAACCTTTTACTTGATGTGCAGGGAGCTTCTGCATGCTTAGATAGTCTTTGGTATGTAGATAGTGGAGGCTCTAGGCACATGACTGGATGTAGAGCCCTACTCAAAGATTTCAAAACTCATGGAGGGGTGATATATCCTTTGGTAATAATAGTAAAGGGAAGGTGATGGGGTCTGGTACAGTTCAATCTGGTAATGTTAAGTTTGAAAATGTCAATCTAATAGACAATCTAAAATTCAACCTTCTTAGTGTCTCACAAATGAGTGATAAGGGCTATGGCTCATCCTTCACTAAGGATTGTTGTAGGATTGTTGGACCAGAAATGGTTAAAAAGATTGAAGAAATAATAAAAAATGGAAAAACCCAACTTGTTGCTCAAAGAAGTGGCAATGTTTATGTAGTTGATTTGTCAAAAAAGAACCCAAGAACTGATGCATGTCTGTTCTCAGCTGCCTCTAACAAAGAGACAGAACTATGGCACAGAAGATTGGGACACACACAAATCTCAAGACAATCACTTCTTTGTCAAAACAGGGGTTAGTAAGAGGTCTTCCTCAAAAACTATTCACCTGTCCAGAGCATTGTGTTTCCTTCTTAAAAGGAAAACAACATAAAAGCTCATTTAAGTCCATTGAAGAGTCCAAAACAACCAAGTGCCTGCAAATGCTGCACATGGATCTGTTTGGCCCCGTAAAAGTCACGAGTCTTAAAAAGAAAAGATATTGTTTGGTTATTGTGGATGACTTTTCTAGGTTTACATGGACTTACTTCTTACATTCCAAAGATGAGACTGCAGGCATTTTGCAAGACTTTGTTACACAGGTTGAAAAGCAATTTGAATTGTCAGTAAAAGTCTTTAGGAGTGACAATAGCACAGAGTTCAGGTGTAACACCTCGTAAAATCACGTCCAATGGTGTATTGACACGTGTAATAAACCCTAATAAAGTAAAACGTTGAATTTGAGGGACTAATTTTGCGAAAAATCAAAAAATTTGATTTTAGAAGGACCGGAAATGTTAACATGCTTATTATAAGCCTTTGAATAACATTTCATGGTAATCATATTCACAAATGGGCCACTTGTCGAGCATGAGTAGCCGTTTGCGTAATTAATTGAAAGTTTGCGCAATGAAGGGTTAAAAGCGTCAACATCTTAATTCTTACCTCTGAGTGACCTTTTAAAAAACCGAGAGCTTCATGATAATTGATTATACTCTCGGGAATGCCTAATATTGTCCATTAAGGGCTTTTACGCCTATAAGTGAAGTTACGCGCAACTTTGCAAGTTAGAGGGGCTAAAAGTGTCAATATGTTTAATTATACTTCTGAATGACTTTTTTTATGAACCCGAAGCACCGTGATGTTTAATAATACTCTCAAGAATGCCTAACATGGATTAGATAAGGCTTCGATGCTATTAAACGATGATATGCGCAAGTTTGCGCATTAGAGGGACCAAAAGCGTCAACTTTTGAATCTACGCCTTTCGGTGACCATTTAAGCGAATGGGAGCGTAGTAATAATTAAACACATGCTTGGGAATACCCATTATGGGTCATGGAAGGCTTGGATATCATTAAATAACATTTCGCGCTACTTTGTGCGATTAAAAGACTAATTGCGTCAAACTACAAAAGTATACCGATTTGTATGGTATCGAACCTTCCGGAATATGATCATAAGTTACACATGCCCTAAATATCCTTTACATAGCTTAGAAATAGGCTTAGAGGTGTTTGGTGAGCAAAAATAAACTTAATTGATCAACAGGGACTAAAAGCGTCAAAAAGTGCATAAGTTTGCATTTTCGCGCATATCTTACGTTCTGAATATATCCGGACATCCAAAATTTATGTAATCATTAAAATATTTTATTTTAGTGATCGGCATGATAAAATTCCTTTCGTCGCGTAATTTGGATCGTTTTTCGCGTCCGTTCGTGTTTCGTCGTAATTAGCCGAACGACGCAACCGTACGACCAAACGAACCGACATCCGGCATATTTTTTAGCATGTTTTATGTTCCCTATGTTTAGTAATCATTGTAGATCCTTGAAAATGTCTTAACGGGCTTTAAACATGTCAAAATGGGCCTTAAACACTTGCAGGGACCAAAGCTGTAAATAAGCAAACTGTTTGCTGAACTAAAGTGCATCAGATCTGCAAAAAAAAAAAGCTGATTTCAATTCAGCAGCTGGGTTTCTGGTTTGCAAATGGTTTTTGATCATTCTAGGGGCTATTTTTGGGGCACCCATGGTATTCTAAAACCATGGGCACACATGTAGGCCCAGATCGAAGCACGTTTATCGATGAACGATCTTAACGGTTACCCGAAAACTATATAAACCCCATGATTTCATTTGCAACACACCATGATCTGATCATATTCTCTAAGTTGGAGTGTTTATACTCCATACCTGAGAATTATTAGATCAAACCTCCATTTCTTGGACCCCTTGTAAGTATTCTTGCGTGATGTTATGCGTTTTTAGCATAAAAGTCAAACAGTGTTTGACTTTCTACTTTGACCAGTCAATGGTCAACACGAAGTCCGTTTGAACTTCGTAACGTGAGCATAATCACGATGGTTATAGTCTCTTATGACTATACCTCCTAATTACCACGTTTGCTTAGTTAATTGTCGGGTCAAAGTAATTAAAATAAAAGTCAAGCGAGTCGGTTTTTAAACAAAATTCATAATTAATGATGTAAAGGAAATAAAATCAGTTTTGCCACTTTAATAACTTGGTAAATATTAATTGAACATGTCTAGGCATGTTCAACCCGACAATTATGAGTTTAGGCACGGTTCAGAACCGAAAGTCGTAAAAGTTGACTTTTTCTTTGACTTTCAGTTCTGACCCGATTTAGGTTAGTTTAGTTATGCCTTAGGATTCCTTTAGGACCATATTATATGTTAGTGTAACCCTCTGAGGTTATACAACATGGTTCCATAGAAATCCTAGTTCATTGCATGTTTCCGTTAAATGCTTAAAAGTTGACCATTATGCCCTTTTGATATTAAAACGAGAATTTTGAAAATGTGAGAGGACAAAAACCTTTATTTATGATTTATAAACATGTCCTAAAAATTTGACATCAGTTTGAGGTCTAAATTAGGAGTTATGCTCAATATCGTAATTTGAAAGCTTTTTATTAATTAAACGGCATTATTAGCATAAAGCCTATTTAAACCGGAATTTTGACACCAAAACTTTTTCCCACTGATGTAATATAATATTTAGGGATTTTTGAAGATTTTTTTTGAATTTTAAACTGATCATAACATAGGGTTCTTGCATTGACTCGGTAATTGACGGTTATGCCCTTTTTGCTAATAAAATGAGTTTTACACATCCTTTACATATCAAACCTTTTTCTACTGATTTTATATATTAAATAAATTATTTTAAATAGTAAAGGTTGTTCAAAATCTCAGATTTACTTATTTAACCCGAATACCGTCAAATACCGACTTTTATGCGATTTAGGCGCATAGTATGGTTTAAAACCATATTAGGCACCCAAAGCTTGATACCTACTGATGTTATGAATAAATTTTTATACTTTAACAATAAATAAAAGTTTGAAACTCAGATTTCCAAAATTAACCCGTAAAGCATATGTGAAATGACCAAAATGCCCCTACGGTGCATAGTTTGGCCATAAATGATAAATTTCACATATGTGAGATATCTTACTGATATAACTTGATAAAATAAATATTTTTACTGATTATTTTAGACCAGAACCTCAGATTAATATTTAACCTCTATTATAACCTTTAAAATGACCAAAATACCCCTATAGGGCATAAATTGGTTTTAAATTCGTTTTGGGCATAATGGAAGGTATCCTATTGATATCACAACATATTTAAGACATATTAACTTGTGAAACATGTTCATGACTCTTTTGGTTACCTGTTATGCATTATTCGCATTCGGAACGGTTTATGTAACTAGTTTGCATAAATTGACCGAAACGGGTCAAACCTTATCATTTTTGCTTCAAAATTCAGAATATGCTTAGTTTACCCATATTATACAAGTCTCCATACTTGTCGGGTCTAAATTACATTCTAATCCGGTCTTCGCTTAATCTTGCGTTTTGAACCGAAAACCTTTCGTTAAAACTAACCGGTCTAAGTTACAACTTAAATAAGACCCGTTAGGAATCTAATAGGTTAATAAAACCTTCGTTCCAGATTGAGAGCCCCAGTAGAGGTACTTGTTCTTGCTGATAAGAATATATGGCTGAGTATAAATTGCATTTTAAGCTCAGGTAAATACTTTTAACTTATTTTCCCTATACGGGCTTGGGATACGGTATTATAATAATACTGCTTGGTCGGGTATTGAATGTTTAATCAGATTGTGATTAAATTATTGAGGTAACCCGTTTTAATCTGTCTTGTTTGAAATAAAAGCCTTTGGGGGTTAATGACCATGTCCCGGATATCCTTGGCATCATTATTAAGAAATGGCCACGTCTTAAGCACGGGGTGTAGGCATACACCTGACAGTTGCGTAAGGGAAACGGTATCTCACTCTCTTGTGGGCCTATACTTGTGGTGTGTCTGTTAATCTTGACTCGGTTTCTAACATCGGGCCCTGAATGTATAACGAACATATAAATCTGTATACAAGATTATTTTTAAAATAATTGTCCCAAGTTATAAAAGAATATTTGTGCCTTGTGCATTTAAATCAATTTTCATAAAGATTTTCAAAAGAGCCAGTTAATTGTATTTACCAGTGTAAACTGACGTATTTTCCAAAAAGATTAAGTGACAGGTGCTGTACGTAATTGGCTGGGAGCTCTGGGCGTTAATAGGGAATCTTGCAAATTCTAGGCGTCTAAAGTCTGTTGAACAGTGTTTATCTTTCTGTTTTAAGATCCGCCTGTGGATCCATCTTACAACCCGTTTGTAATATTGATGTTACTTTGATTCGGTTTGTAATATATTTACTTTAGACTTCCGCTGTGCATTGAACTGTGATTATTTGACTATGATGATATCAACTACGTCATGATACTCCCCACCGGGCCCACCGGTAATATGTGAAAATATCGGGGTGTGACATCAGGAATAAGGAGTTGGATGAGTTCTGTGTGTCAAAAGGAATTGTAAGCAGTACAACATTCCAAGAACACCATAACAAAATGGGGTTGTAGAAAGAAAGAATAGGACATTGATTGAGGTTGCCAGAACCATGTTTGCTGATTCAGGTTTGCCATTAACTTTCTAGGCAGAGGCAGTAAACATTGCTTGCTATGTCCAGAACAGAGTTTTAATCAACCCCAGGCATCAAAAGACTGCCTATGAACTGATGTATAAAATAAAACCACTGATCTCATATTTCAAAGTTTTGGCTGCCCATGCTTTATTTTAAACTTAAAAGATTCTATCTCAAAGTTTGCAGCCAAAATAGATTGTGGTTATCACTTGGGATACTCAACCACTGCTAAGGCCTACAAAGTGTTCAACACAAGGACCAAAACAGGGTAAGAGACTTTCAATGTGAAGTTTAATGAACTTTCATCAATGAAAATCCCTGCAAACCCTGCAAAATTGTTTGATCTTGATAAATTTACTTTTTAAAATGTTTCTGTCAAGACTAACAGTGCAGGTCCATCAGAAAATCCTCCATCAGACTATGGATATGAAATCATCATTCCACAACAAAAGTCTGCATCAAATGGTAGAGCAGCAGGTGTTCAAAATAGCTTTCAAAGCTCAACCAATACTACCTCAACAGTTGTTGACCAAAGTAGCCCATTAACCCCTGCTTCCACCTCATCAAACACTGTTGATAAAAGTCCTCTAACAGTGGATAAAAGTCAGCATGTTTTCACACCAGTTCCTCCACCTCCATTTGAAGCCACTGTTGGATCATCAAAGTCACCAGCAGTGGTTAGCTCAGATGATTCACATCTGCAGCCTTCACCCCTAAATGCCATTGTTCCATACAAAGGAGAGTTAATCTTCTTGAAGTCTCATCCACCTGACCAAATCATTGGCAACATCAGTGAAGGGGTGCTCACAAGAAGCCAATCCCAAAACATCTGTCTTGTTGCTGGTTTCCTATCACTCCATCAGCCAGTCAAGTACCAAGAGGCACTAAAAGACAACAGCTGGGTAGAAGCCATGCAAGAGGAGCTCCAACAGTTTAAAAGACAACAAGTATGGGAGCTTGTACCACTGCTAGAGGGTGTAAGTCATATTGGCACAAAGTGGGTCTTCAAAAATAAAACTGATGAAAGGGGTATTGTTGTCAAGAATAAGGCAAGGCTAGTGGTTCAAGGTTTCAGACAGGAAGAGGGCATTGACTATGATGAAACTTTTGCCCATGTAGCAAGATTGGAAGCTATCAGACTGTTCTTTTTTTTTTGCTGTCAACCACGACATAAAGGTGTATCAAATGGATATCAAATGTGCATTCCTCTATGGCAAAATTCAAGAAGAGGTATATGTTTGTCAACCTCCAGGCTTTGAGGATCCATTTAATCCAAATCATGTCTACAAGCTAAATAAAGCTTTGTATGGCCTGAAACAAGCACCAAGAGCCTGGTATGAAACTCTTTCCACCTTTCTACTTTCCATTGGGTTCACAAGAGGCAAAATTGATAAAACCTTGTTTTTAAAATGGAGAGGGAAGGACTTGATGATTGTCCAGATTTATGTGGATGACATCATTTTTGGAAGCACATGTAATAAAATGTGTGAAGAGTTCAGAAAACTCATGACAGCTGAGTTTGAGATGAGTGCAATGGGTGAACTCCAGTGCTTTCTTGGTCTCCAAGTAAGGCAACTGCAAAATGGTACTTTCATCCATCAAGGCAAATATGCCAAAGAACTTTTAAAGAAATTTGAGATGGATGATTGTAAACCATGTAGTACACCCATAGCAACCAATAAAATAGTCATGTCTGATGAAAAGGATGATTTGGTTGATCAAACTCTTTATAGAAGCATGGTTGGGTCTTTATTGTACCTGACTGCATCTAGGCCAGACATCATGTTTGCAACATGTGTTTGTGCAAGATCCCAATCAGCCCCTAGAAAGTCAAACCTTATTGCTGTAAAAAGGATATTCAGATACCTAAAAGGTGCTCCCACACTTGGTATCTGGTATCCAGCTGATGGAAATATCAAGCTTTTAGTTTTCTCAGATAGTGACTTTGCTGGATGTGATAAAACAAGGAAGTCCACATCAGGAGGGTGCCAATTCCTAGGCAGTTGCTTAGTGTCTTGGCAAAGCAAAAAGCAAGCAGTTGTTTCCACATCCACTGCTGAGGCAGAGTATATAGCTCCTGCAAGCTGCACAGCCCAACTGTTATGGCTTCAAAATCAATTGCTGGATTTTGGTATCACTGCCTTAAAGACACCTCTCATGTTGGACAGTCAGGCAGCAGAAAATATCATCAAAAATCCAGTCTCTCATTCAACAACCAAGCACATTGACATCAGACATCACTTTGTGAGGGATTGCTATGAAAAAGGTTTGATTTCTCTGCACCATGTACCAACTAAAGATCAGCTGGCAGATGTGCTAACAAAAGCATTAGACACATCCACCTTTGAAAGCTTGATCTTTAGGATTGGCATGCTAAACATGGAATAACAAGTAAAATCTGGTTTTCTATGAATAAAAGCATTAAAATGTTTTCAGAAAATCAAAATTCCATCCTTAAAAATAGTTAAAAATGAAAATCTTTCATTAATCCTTAAAAGTCTGCCATAACCACTGTTTTTGGTTCAAACATCTGTTCTGCTGTTTATTGTCCACTGCTGAAAGTCAACCACTGTTTTCTTCATTTCCTTGTTAATCACTGCTGTTCAAAATCAGTGCTTTAACCCACTGATAGGCTATCCACTGATAGTTAAAAATCACCCACTGTTCTCATTATAACCGTTGCAACCACTGATACTTGTTCCATCAGTGGTTGACACGTGGACAGTACATAGCTGTCAGATCTTTTGTAACCGCTGCCACATCAGCATTCACTTTTTCCCTTTATAAAACCCTGATCAAACCCCCAAACAGGGTTTTTCACTGTCGAATCGAATTCAAAATTCCTTTCTCAAAGCAGTTACCTTCTATTTCTCTCAAATCACTCACCATATTCTTCCTTTCGCAATCCCACAACTCATTCACCATTTTCATCCTCTCACAAATATACTCAAAATGGCCGATGATCTTCCATTCAAAGCTCCTCACAATTACTTGGGTCTACTTGAAAAAACCCACTCACACCACCACTTTCGACTCCGTCATTGACGCTCTTTCGTCATCAAAGTACAAAACTTTGTTGGGATTGAACCCTACCAAAGGAACATTTGATAAAGCCAAAACTAGATCAGAGCAGTGGATCCTAAATAAGCAGATGTTTGTATTCAAATCTCTCCCCTTGGAAGTGGCCTAACAACTGATGACCTCCATCCACTGTTCGCCTACAACAACTGCTGGCTCTTAACAACTGATGAAGACCTAAAGACTGTTGATGACAAATACTGATGCTCACTCTACTGATATGGGTCAAGCACTGCTGAAGACATAAAGTACTGCTGGAGTCACAACAGTGGAATGAAGAAGCAGCAGTTTGTTTATTTATATGTAATGTATTGTAATCAGTGGTTAAGATAACAGTGCTTGTATAGATCAGTGGTTGTAAGTTGTTAGGAAGTTAGATGTCACTTTCATGGTGACGTCAGCCAAGATGCTTCAGTGGTTTGCTCGTGCCTATAAATAGAACAGTACCCTGTACTGTTCTATTAGCTCTTTCATCACTTGTCTTCCTGTACGAACAAACCGTTGTGAGCTCAGGCTGATGGGGAGTTTGTAATACATGCATGCAGTGTAATTGAAGTTTATAAGAAATATAATCATTCGATTCCATGAACAAACATGTGTGTTGAAAGCAATTCTCCTATTTGATTGTGTGTGAAAGTTTGTTTCCATCTTATTCCGCTGCAATTGTATTTGTTCATTCTCATTATTCTCAAATAAAAACATAATCATAAGAAACTCAGATCCTAACATCATTAGATAATTTATTTTTATAAAATAAATCAAAATGGGCAAATTTGCAATTTTATTAGTCAAGGAAAGGGATATATGCAATTTTAATTTTAAGTTGGGTAAATATGCAATTAAGAAGCTTTTTAAGGGGAAATATGCAATTGTTTCTATTAATTATCATTTAGAGTAAATTACAAGTTTTGTCCTTTATGTTTGTCCCAAATTTCAGACGCTGTCCTTTATCTTTAAAATTGATGACTTTTGTACTTAATGTTTGAAAATGTTGCACGTTATGTCCTTTAGGGCAAACCCAGTTATAATTTTCAGTTAAGTTAGGTCATGTGCACTGCACATGAGGGTAGAACGGTCATGTACATATCACATTTCTTTATTGCTATTGCTTATTTCTCGATTCCGCTGGAGTTGATATACATGTTTGTTAAAAAAATCAGTGGTTTTTCGGTATAAATGGGTGTTTGTTCAGTTCGGTGCTTTTATCGTTCTATGTGGAGCTACACATATTATTTTAAGGACCTTTAACGTAGCGGTTTGGAACCATGGCCGACGAACCCTAATTTGGTGGGTGATGTTGAGCCCTAATTTACAAAAGTGTTGAATTGGGGGTGTTATCAGGGTATTAAAAGGGGGAAACACAATTGGGGAGGTGAAATGACCGTTCTACCCTTATGTGCAGTGCACATGACCTAACTTAACTGAAAATTGTAACTGGGTTTGACCTAAAGGATATAACGTGCAACATTTTCAAACATTAAGTACAAAAGTCATCAATTTTAAAGGTAAAGAACAGCGCCTTAAATTTTAGACAAACATAAAGGACAAAACTTTTAATTTACTCTATCATTTATGTAATATGTATCTTTTTTGCACAAATAATAACACACTTTAATTTCTGCTCATATCACAAATTCACAATCAATTTACGTCCACTTTTGCTAATACAAAATCATCAAAGGACGCAAATTAGTTTGCACACAAGTGAAAGACTATATGGAAACATCATTTTTGGAGTTTGCGCTAAATCATCAAAGGACGCAAATTAGTTTGCACACAAGTGAAAGACTATATGGAGACATCATTTTTGGAAGGGGTTTTTATTTTATTTTATTTTATTTATTTATTTATTTATTTTTTTGTGCTAATAACTTTATTTGTGCTTGGTGGTGGATCCAAGTATCAGCTAATAACTTTATTTGTGTTTGGTGGTGGATTCAATAACTTTTCCATTTATTTCCAAACTGAGTGAGTTTATGTGAACCCATAAAATAGGGTTAGATCCGCCACTGATGCTTGTCTTTTCTCATCAAAGACCAAAAAAAGTAATCGTTTTTGTAATTTTCTCACTAAAGTGTAGTGGTGCACAAATCGGGTTTTTTTAAAAACCGGTTCCAGGTACGGAACCGGGTTCGGGTAGGATCGGGTTTTAGAAAATCGGGTTTTTTTTTAAAACCGGGTCGGGTCCGGGTCCGGGTTTTCTACCAAAAATGTATACCCTATATACCCGGGTTCGGGTCGGGTTTTATAAAACCCGGGTATTATTATACCCTATTTCTGGGTTCGGGTCCGGTTCGGGTATTCATCGGGTAGGGTTCGGGTATGCATCGGGTTGGGAAAAAACCCGCACCGGGTATTAAAAAACCCGACCGGGTATTAATGCTTCTTTATATGTTTTAGTGGATGATGCCTATTGAAATTTTAATCACATTTCTAAATTTAAATTCGATAGTGCTAGATCGAAGGAATAGTCCTGATTTGAATCCTTTTGGATTACATAAACAACAATATATTTTATTTGCTATGTTATGTTTAACCCAAGTTCCATCAATTTTTCATTTTTTTTTTGTATTAGACAAACACCAATCGATCTTTCCAGCAAATAGAGGGGAATAATGACCAAATACTTCAAATATCATTAGAAACCTAATAATTAAACAGTATTACATCAAAGTGTATACATAATTTTGTTAAATCATAAGAACTAGAAGTCTTAATGCTTGAAAACATAGATAAAATAACATAGATAAAAAAAAACATAGCTATATAACCGGGTATAAAAAAACCCAGTTCCGGGTATTTATAAAAACCGGGTTTCGGGTATAAACCAGGTATA
Organism: Helianthus tuberosus; assembly: GCA_030545235.1. Taxonomy (NCBI): domain Eukaryota; kingdom Viridiplantae; phylum Streptophyta; class Magnoliopsida; order Asterales; family Asteraceae; genus Helianthus; species Helianthus tuberosus. Next base: position 14,449 of record JARYGA010011408.1, on the reverse strand, counting down.
AAAAAACCCGGTTCCGGGTTCGAGTTTTAGATCAAATATGAATACCCGGTCCCTACCCTATGGGTAGGGTCGGTTTCGGGTTCGGGTATAGAAAACCCGGTTTTTATAATACCCGGTTCCGGGTTTTTTTTCCGGGTTAGGGTTTTTTGTGCACCAACATGCTTAGTTCTCCCAAAACTGGGCGGGGCCAAGGCAGGCCTGTCCAGGCCCAACACTGGTTTCACCTATAATTCAAAGTATTTTTTTACTCATTTGAGTGAAATCAGTGATTTTGGCCGAGCAAAGCCATGTCGTTCATGTTACATTTGAGTCTCTTTCAACTCATGCCTATAGATTTAACATAACCGGTTGAGTGTTAATGTGTTGTATACTTTTGTAAAACAGATGCAAGTCCAACATCAAATACTTTTTCAAACAATTAGTACAAACTTGTCCGGTTTGCTTTAATTGTAACCGTCGGTGAACACCTTAAATACTATCCGGTAAGGTTCAAAATTCAATTACTCAACTTTGCAACTATCATTCAAAACAATCCTACATTACACCTGCAAACTGTGTAAAAAATAAACTTAAGATACATTTAACAAAAAACAAAAAAAAAAATCATCCCTACCAAAGTAATTCTGTTGTTGGATGGTTACACCTTAATGATACACAGATACATTTTTTCATTTTCTCCAGACTGACTACTCTCTCATCGTCATCCGACTCATCCCATTTACAAACGCATGAATTTTAACATTTGATTTTCAAGTGGTTAACCTTTTTCTCCTTTTTGTATTTTATTCTGTCAAAAAGAACTCCTATACCTGCTTGTTTGATTTGATTTAATTTGATTTTTTTTCAATATAACCGAACTCGAAGGAGCCCAGGCTGGGGCTCGGAGTAGTCCAGGCCCTCTTCCTCCAGCAGGTATCTCTGAACAGCAACAGGGAGTCTAGCTGGAGTGCGGGTCCCTCTCGTGTGGTGGCCTGTTCCAACACATATGTACACCTGTAGATGCTGATCTGCTGACCTGGCAACGCTCCTCAGCATTGCGAGATCCCGTTTCAGGACATGAATTGCTTCAGTCACATGTAGCCCATGGAGGTCTATCAACTTTTCCTGTCCTGCTCTTCCATTGCCCTGCATACTTGGGCTAACTGGGTTCCTGCACGATTGTGTAACAAGGCGGTCCCAGAAACAAAATGATTGCAAGGAAAATATAGGTGTCAAGGCATAGAGTTTATAGTCCTAGAAGTGGCAATTCCGGCCCGTTTGATCTCAAACGGGTTAAATATAACTAACCTCTGACGATATATAGATTCTTGAGCTTTTCCATGAGCAGCTTTCATTTGCATGTTGTGCAGTTGCCCCTTTACACTTAGTTCCTTCGCTAAAGCTTTGCTTCCAACAAGGTATGCCTGTCGTGCCTATTATTATGACAAGGAAAATATTAACAAACACGGAAATATTTGTGAAGTAATATAGCACTTGAAAGTAGTACTAGACGTGGTATTTTCGTCCCATTAACTTGTAAATCGGTTGGTACGTGTTGTGTTTATTTCAACCGGGTCAAGTAAATATCTAATTAAAATGGGAACGTGTCAAACGGATTTCGTAATGAACAAAATCTCCAAAATCGTTAATTTTAGATATTTAGTTTATTAATAATAGAGTTATGTAAATAATAAATTAACCCATAAGTTATACATGAAAATTTACTAGGCTTCATGTTGATTAGGCCAGAACTTAATATTTAGATTTTAGAGTATCAATCATCTTGGTTTTAGAAAGCGTGCGGCGATCCGATGCGTTTTGATCCCCGAAAGCGGATGTGTGATGCACAATGCGCGCACATCACGTATGCAAGGCATGTGTTTAAAAAAAATATACTAAAAAGTTATTTATAGATAATATTTTAACTTTTAAACACTAAAATATAAGATATTCGCATCGTCTCTAGTCAGATTTTTACAAGCAATGGTCTAATTTGTTCAAATACTCAAGCCCATTGCTCAATCAATGTTCAGATTTGTTCAATTAGATTTAAGAGTAAATTACAAAGTTCGTCCTTTATGTATGTCATTTATTACAAAGTATGTCCTTTATCTTTAATAAGCTCAGAAAACATACTTAATGTTTGCAAATCCTTACATGTTACGTCCTTTAGTCCTAATCCAGTTACTTTTCATGGTTAAATTTGACTAAGTCAGCCCCACATAAGGGTATTTTGGTCATTTTATCCTAAATGCTAAAATAAATAATTATAAAACAATAAATAAATTTTTTTAAAATTATATATGTGTATATACTTATAGATATATACAGACACCACATACATAACCCTCACCACCACAACCAACTTGCCACCACCACCATCACCGATTTGCCACCTCCACAACCGCTCTCTCTCATCTCTCTTCTCTCTTCACACACTTTCTCCATCTATAACAACCACCAACCCACCATGTGCCACCACCACCACCACTGATCTGCCTCATCTCTTCACACACACTTTCTTCCCCAAATCAAAGATCCCCATATTTCTTCCTCAAAACAAGGACCCCCAAATCAAAGATCCCCACCACCGATGTGCCACCACCACCACCACTTCACCTGCAACCACCAACCAGCTTGCAGCCGAAGTCACCTTGAATCCCTCATCTTCTCACCGATTCAAACACTAAACCTCATCGGACCTTCAAATTCAATCTCTACAAGCATCCACAGCTCAAAGCTCAATGTTCTCACGTAAGTTCGTACATACCTTTTTCATACGCCTCAAAACCCTAATTTTTTTACAATCTGAAAAGCAAACGCCTTTAATTTCCCTTTTCGAACGAATCGGGTATTTGCCTCTGATTTGCGATTACAAACAACGTACCTGAGATTGGAGTAAATTAGGGTTTTCGTTTCTTGCAGGTTGCCAAGATCTAACAGATCTGAGAGTGGCGGTGCCCGGGTGATGGTGGTGGTCGAGTGGCGGTGGTCGGGTGGTGGTTGTTTAGAACAGAGAGAATATGGGTCGGTGGCGGTTTGGAGCAGTGTAAACTTGCAGGTGAAGTGGTGGTGGTGGCAGATCAGTGGTGGTGGTGGTGGCGGTGGCGGTGGCAGGTGGGTTGTGGTTGTGGGGGTAGGACAACTGGTGCAATCGGATGTATGTATGTATGTATGTCATTTAGTCTGTATATATTTTAGTCTGTATATATTTATTGTTTTTGATAATTATTTATTTTAGCATTTAGGATAAAATGACCAAAATACCCTTATGTGGGGCTGACTTAGTCAAATTTAACCATGAAAAGTAACTGGATTAGGACTAAAGGACGTAACATGTAAGGATTTGCAAACATTAAGTATGTTTTCTGAGCTTATTAAAGATAAAGGACATACTTTGTAATAAATGACATACATAAAGGACGAACTTTGTAATTTACTCTAGATTTAAAAAAACTCAGACCCATTGCAATCACGGTTCAATTTGTTCAAATATTGGCCAATTGCATAAGGCTCAGCATCATGTGATGCACGCATCATTGAATCGCATTGAATGATTCGATCTCGTCACCTCATTTGATGCGTGCATCATGCGCTTCTGATGCGCAATTTTGAAACCAAGTCAGTTACATGGAGATTAAGAGAAACATGTGCATCAAAAAGGAAGCGAATATACCTGTTCAAAGTATGCATTGCGTAGACGTGCATGATCACGAGCTTCACCACGCATCTCAGAGTACATGTTTGCTGTGATACAAACAAAGTTTAAAGACTTACCACAAAGAAAATGCTACTTGAACGTATATTATAATTCTTCAAGAACATTACCGACAGCATCTCCTGTTTCAAGCCAGACAGGAGCTGAACGGTTTGAACTCCGGTTAGTTAACCGATCTCCATAACTCATCCTTCCATGACCACTGTTATAAGAGCTGGCCAGAACATGAGAACTTCTACTTGATCCAACGGTGGTATCTTGATTAGGGTCTCTATTATATTTCCAGATGCTCGAGTCCTGTGACGCACTTTTTCTAACAGCAGAAGCAAAATCAGTAGCACCACCAGATGGTGCGGTGGAGGAAGACTTAAACATGAGCAAGATCTCCTTTTCCAATGGACGGTATGGATCAATACGCTGTTGATGATCATCACCGTTTTGACCATCTGCAGGAGAGAGTGCAGGGAAATCAAGAGCACTAAGATTTGGAGCCGATAAAACTTTGGGATTCAGATTCTGATTAAAACCACCGTCTACTTGAAGCTGAAATCAAACATTAAAATATTTTGTGAAAGCCGTTTTTGACCGGAACTTATATCATTTGGCCCGATGAGCATAATTATTAATGGCAAATGGCGACAAATAGTGATAAGGTACCTATATGCTACATAGCGAATAGCGATAAATAGCAGGCTCTATTTTATAAACAGTGATACACTAAAAAAAAGATACAAATTTTTTATACGTATATTATATCAAAATACTCTGGTATATACGCTATTTTACATGTATATTTAAGAAAAACCTATAATCCAGCTATTTTATTGCTATATTTAATCGCTGTTTATATTTTAAAAAAATAACTGAAATCCTGCTATTTATGGCTACATACCCTGTAGCAATTTTAGACCTATACGCTACACTATTCACTATAGCAACCATAGTGACCGCTATTGACAACTATGCCGATGAGTTAAGAGATATAATAAGGTAGTGCATACCTCAAGCTGAGTCAGCATCTCAATTGTCAAATTCAAGTCTCCTCCATTTGCAAAATAAACATCTGCAAGACTTTCAGCTGCAAAACCCGGAAACTGTGAAGCCAGAAATTCAAGCGGATTTACTTCTGCACCGTCCATCTGTTGCTCATCAAGCATGCCATCTATGTAACCATGCCCATGATCACCATTGTACGAAGGCCCCTCTCGTATACCCTTTAGCAGCTGATCACCCTGAATATCCCAGGGTTTAGCAGGCCCTTGTTGAAAACTAGATAGCGGATTTTTATCATATAACGAAACGGGAAATCCCATCTTCTTGGAAAAGCTGCTTCCGTTGGTTTGATGAGGAGATAACTCCTTTTGAAACCTGTCGGTGAACCGTGACGATTCATTAACATCTGCTAAAGATAATGCTGAAAAAGGAAGTGCATTGATTCCTTGAGAATCTTCATCTCCTGTTACATTAAAGTCGGGCGTGATGTCATCAGGAAGCTGGTGCTGCCAGTATTGATGCACCTCATCCTCTGAAACATTTGACACAGATGACTCTGATCTGTCTACTACTGTTTTCCCTGGTGTTGTGGTACCGAAATTACCGAAACTTGAGGATGCATCTGAAGCACCGAGAGCTGCGGAAGGTGATCTTAAAGCGAATGGAACAAACTCTGCTGCATTGGGATTTAAACTTATTGTTTTTCCTGTCGAGCTAAGCTTTTTGTCAATGGCGGAAGACACGTTATTGGATAAGCTCATTCTTCTTCGGCTCAAAAAACTAACATGAATCTAAAAAAGTATATAATAACACTTCAAAAGGTGAACCTGCAAGTTGCTGATTCTTTTACCCAAACCCTGCAAAACACATATCTTATATCACACTTTACTCATACCAACACGGTTTCTGACAGATAAAGAACTCATCGATTGAATATAATTAAGCAAGAAATCACATTTTCATAAAGAAAACTTTTGAAACATCCATGATAGATTCACAAATGACTGTTTAACATCAAAAAATAAACAAATAATCACACACTTGCATTTCACAGCATTCATTATCCAATTAACACAACAAGCTAATGCACTCAGCAAACTACTCGAAACGAATACACAATCCGATTCACCAAAAATGAAATAACCTCAACTTAAGACGAGTAAAATATCAAAAGCCTAAATATTCACAAACTACTGCATTAAAAGTAGACCAGATCCAACAAATTCACCTTAATACAACTCCTGATTACATAATAACAACAATTAACCACAATACAATGATAAAAAATAAATAAAACATGTAATTAACAGTGCTAAACATAAAAACAAGAATCCTGAACAAACAAAAAGGTCAAACCTACAACCTAATCCAGATAGATCTAAAAAACTAGAGTAAATTCATAAGATCTAGTTATAAGATAAGATATATCTGCTGAATTATACCTTTTCGTTGCTCGATGATTGAAGAAACCATATAAAACGGATCCATTGCTGATTTCAATAAGATTATGATGAAGATATGTGTGAAAAAGAGAGAGAGATAAGAAGTAGATAGAAGAAGATTGAGGTGAAGTATGGTGTATCAATTTATGGAAGCTGTATCGTCTTCTACGTTGAAAAAGTTTTTAGGTTTTTATTTTTGGGGGGATGAAGAAACCCTGACCACCACCACCACAGGATGAATTGAAGAGAAAAGAGGAGCTGGGCTTGTTATTTTATGTTATGGTTATCTATCCAAACCATACCACTTGGATCACCCATCATTACTTCACATCTCGTGCATATAGCTTGATTTATGATATTTTTTAGAATAATGTTATAAGATAGTAATATAATTTTTATTTTTTTTATTTTTATTTATTGTAGCAACTATGGCATCAATAACATTTTTTTGAACGGCCAACAAAACTATTATTATTGAAACAACACACCAACTGGCGAGAAGCTAACGAATACAAGCCTGAAACGATACAACGAAAAGAAGCAACAAGGCCACATTTAGCCCATACTATCCAAATTAAAGTGTTTCCAGTTCTCTTAGGATAGCCTCGATCTTCTCGCTCTGCGCTTGATTCATAAGTAGGACATCATTTTAGCCTCTTCGACAATGGTCGACACCGACGGGGTTTTTGCGTTGAAGATAGCATTGTTTCTCGCCCTCCAAATACTCCAAATAACCGTGTAAGCTCCTGAGACTTTTCACACTAAAGACCTTTGACTCTCAAAACGCCCAGCCCCAAGAGTCTTTTCTTCGGCCCAAAGAAACTGACCCAAGAAGGCTCGTTAATGACTGCAGCTGTCACACCCCAAAAACGTCGCAGCGGAAATACAAATGTGGTGGTGACGGAGGTTGGTACCCATAAATATCTTAGTAGACGATGCATTGTTTATTTTGGATATACACTTAATTAAAGTATGACTTTAGAGTTTAAAGTTCGAATACAGTCTATATTTACAACATAGTTGTCTTGTCCCTTATGGATCCAAATACACACGGTCCCAAGTTAGTTTTAAAAGTTGTACAAAACATTTTTAAACATGACAAGCATCACTACTAGGGGTAGGGGTGAGCATACAACCGAACCGTAACCGAAATAACCGAAAAAACCGAACCGAAATAACCGATAACCGAAATAACCGAAGGGTTGGTTATTTATATTTTTAATAACCGATTTTTGCGGTTCGGTTATGGTTATTCTTATTTTCATAACCGCAAATAACCGAACCGAACCGAATAAACATAGCCAAATCCGTAGCACCATAAGTCTTTAAGTTTGTATTTAAATGCTTAACCATGGCCTAATCAATATGTATCTTTGGTGAAGTATTTGAATGTTTTAACTTTTAACCATGACCCAACTTTGATGAAGATTGCACTACAACTTTTTATGTTTTGATTAAAAAGTGTTGAATTTAAAAACCACTTTGTGTTCGTATGTATGTTTCTACATAACACGTGACTACACGTGTTACTTTTGTTTAGGAATTAGTATGCATATGGTAGTGAAATAAAATTGATTAACCGTATATTTATTGTTTGCGCATTAATTTTGCTCGACCCACACATTTAAAGTCCAACATTAGAAACAATGAAAATAACCGACCTATAACCGAACCGAAACCGCATTAACCGCAATAACCGATTAACCGAAACCGCATTAACCGAAACCGAACGGTTATGATTTTTTGATAACCGCAATTTGCGGTTATGGTTTCGGTTATAGGTAATAACCGAACCGAACCGCACCATGCTCACCCCTAACTAGGGGTGGCAATCGTGTCGAGTTGATGGGTTGGCGGGTTGACGGGTTACGGGTTGGCGGGTTGAAATGTTCAACCCGAACCCGACCCATATTATTATTCGGGTCAAAAATTTCAACCCTAACCCGACCCATATTAATTCGGGTCAATCCGAACTCGACCCGTTTAACCCATATTTTTAAATGAGTGATATAAGTTGACGATTTATAAACGAGTTATTCGTTTTTAAGCGGGTTATCGATAACATGTTTAATGATGAGTATGAGTGTGATAAATAAATAATATAATGTGTCAAAATTAATATTATTATAACTAACCATGTAAAATAGAAACCGAAAAAACAAAAAAAAATATAATAGATTTTTTATCTAAATAGTTAATCAGGTTAATGGGTCAACCCGTTTTTATACGGGTCAACCCGAACCCGACCCATTTTTTCTAAACGGGTCGTATTAGTCGACCCAAACCTGTTTTTTTCGTGTCGGGTTCGGGGCAGGTTAACAGGTCGTGTCAAGAATTGCCGCCCCTAATCACTACTACAAGATATGCCAAAATCCCGAAGCCGAACTCATGTACCCGAAGAACGCGTAAAAATCAAGTGTGAACACAATAGATTTGTAAAATTTATAAAAATTATGTGAGAAAGCTATTATTTTTTTCATATAAAAATGCATGTATATTCTTTTTTATTATATATGTAACAAAATTAATTAAATAAAAGAAATTTAAAAGAGTTTGAGTAAATTGCCAAAATCGTCCCTGTGGTTTTATATTTGCTAAATTCATCCAAATATCCTCAACTTAACAGAAAAAATAAACTAAATTATTGGTTTGGATGAAAATGACAAAAAGTTACAAACGTTAGGGGTAATTTGGTACAAAAGTGTCATTTAGGACGAAAATGGCAAACCTACCCAAACCTCAGGGACGATTTTGGCAATTGTAACACCCTAAATTTTTACCCTTAAATTTATACAAAATATAGTTTAAGTACATGACTTTCATTAACGAAGATCATAAGTAACTAAGACCTTAGTCAACTAATGACTAAGTTAAAACGTTTCAAAATTTGTTTAACATGTGTTTACAACCCATACACAAAAACTACATAGATCTAAAACATTGCGGAAGCTTCAAAACGGAGTGTTCGGTTCTTCATCTAATTGCTTGATCGTCACCTGTAAGATCTACCAAATTTACCTATGATCAAAACCATTAAAAACGTTAGTTTTGACGTTATTGTATAAAATAATCACTAAGTTGTACATCACATTCGAAATAATAAAAAACAAACAACTATTCTGGATCCACCGTAAATTACGGTATCACCGTAATTTACGGTGAGTCTTGAAGATGTCTGGTCACCGTAAACCAGGAGGTATACACCGTAACAAGTATGACCTTTACCGTAAATTACGGCGTTACCGTAATTTACGGTAAGACCTGGAAATCAATGTTTAGTTTTGTTTGGTTCAACTCATTCATACAAATCTTGTAATTTGCTTTTCTATCAACCCATAACATCAAAATTCTGGTATTTCTAATAATGTGATAAATTTTAACCAATAACATAACACTATCCATCATATTCCGGAGTATATATATATATCATGGTTCACTTGATTAATTGACCCGTTTGGCTCGTCTAAGGAAATCCTCCTATATGACGACTACCAACGCGCACCAACCGAACTTAAATAATCAATCAATATAACGACTTCAAGGCTTACTTCAAAACAACTCTTATGCAAATTCAATTACATCTTCAATTCATCCGACAAAATAAATGTAACGGAACAAGTTACATACCTTAGCGCACGCCCTTCAACCGTGAATCACCACTGGCTTGTCCACTCGACGTTCCGGTATCTTGTCCTATAGAGTTCAATTCAAGACATGTTTAGAACTCTCTTCATATCATAATTCGCATTATACACCGAACATCATGATTATGCGTTTAAACTCAAAATTTTAGTTTTTAAGCCTTCATAGAGGCATTTCAACAAACACTTTATAAGCAGATTTTTAAATGATTAAACATCACATCTTTAGTTTATCATTTAACCCTATTTTCATATAAATCAACCAATTTACATGAATGTTAGCTTCTAATTGCTGAAATCATTCCCAGATTGCTAAATTATACTAGATTAACAATTTACTTTCTAGTATTCATCCGAATACACATGACCCACTAACCACCAACCATGGTGATTATGGATTCACCCAAAATTTCTTATGATATCAACTTCTATTGATCTAGGGTTTGTCCTTAGACACTATAATAGTTCCACAATCATCATAACATACACATGCAACCCTAATTTCAGATTTTTCCCAAATCATCAAAATTTCAAGTTGAGAGAAATCCTTAAATTTTACATACCTTGTAATCCTCTTGTGATGAGGATCACGATTCTATGCTCGGATTTTCGTTTGGACCAGATTTGCTCCTTCAATTTGTGAATTTTAGTAGAATTCTAGGTTTGATAGGAAGTGGGTGTCGCCCCTGAGGTTTCTGGTCGACCAGGGATTTCAAGTGGGGGGTTAAGTTTGTGTTTTGTTTATTTATTAGAATTAAAGTTTCAATTTTAACAACTTAAACCCCTTCACTTTGATCAATATTGATTTTAGTGAACTTTAACTCTACTTTATGGTTATTTCTAGACTTTTAACTAATTAGGTTAAAATTCCTAGTTAGTAAATTCTCGTTTATTTAAACCTTACTAATTCCAGTTTAAGGTTTTACATTTTTCGGGGTGTTACAAGTCCACCCCCCTTAAAAAGGGTTTCGTCCTCGAAACCGCAATACGTACCAAATAAAGTAGGGTGAAGACGTCGCATCTCCTCTTCGGACTCCCATGTAGTGTCCGAACCCTTCCTATGCTCCCATTTGACTTTGACTTGGTCGATTTGTTTATTTCGTAAACGTTTGACCTTTCTGTCTAAAATTTCAACCGGTCTCACCGCATAATTTAGACTATTATCCACTTCGATATCATCGTAATGGATATAGGTCGTTTCGTCTGCTAGGCACTTTCTTAATTGAGATACGTGAAACGTGCCATGGATCCCACTTAGCTCCTCCGGTAGTTCAAGACGGTAAGCTACCTTGCCAACTCTCCCGATAATTTTAAATGGCCCGATAAACCTTGGGCTTAACTTCCCCTTCTTTCTAAATCTAATAACGCCTTTCCATTGGGACACTTTTAGCATGACCATGTCACCCACTTGAAATTCAATTGGCCTTTTCCTTTTATCAACATACGCCTTTTGCCTGTCTTGAGCCGCTTTCAAGTGTGCCCGAACTTTATCGATCTTTTCGTTCGTGGCTCTTACTATGTCTTGATGGGCGAGTTCACGTGGACCCACTTCACCCCAACAAACCGGGGTTCGACACTTCCTACCGTAAAGCAGTTCGTATGGTGCCATTTTAATACTAGATTGGTAACTGTTGTTATACGAAAACTCGACTAACGGTAGGTGAACATCCCAACTGCCTCCAAAGTCGATTATACACGCCCGTAGCATGTCTCCCAATATTTGTATCGTTCTTTCACTTTGTCCATCCGTTTGAGGATGGTACGCAGTGCTAATGAACAATTTGGTCCCCGTTTGTTCTTGGAAATCACGCCAGAAATTCGAAGTAAACCGGGTATCCCTATCAGACACGATGGACACCGGCACTCCATGACGTGCTATGATTTTATTGGTATAGACTTCTGACATCTTTTCTGACGTATAAGTCTCACGAATCGGAATGAAGTGAGCACTTTTTGTCAATCTATCCACCACTACCCATATTGCATCAAAACCACGATTCGTCTTAGGCAACTTGGTTAACAGGTCCATTGTAATATGTTCCCATTTCCAAACCGGAATTTCTAACGGTTGGAGTTTGCCATAGGGTTTCTGATGCTCCGCCTTGACTTGTAAACATGTCAAGCATTTTTCCACATACTTCGCCACATCCCTCTTCATTCCGGGCCACCAATAATTTTGTTTCAAATCATTGTACATCTTGGTTGCACCCGGATGAATCGAATAACGGGATTTATGAGCTTCGTTAAATAGAAGCGCCTTTACTCCACAAGTATGTGGGACCCATATCCTTCCGGATCGAGTCTTCAACCTATGATTCCCTTCTGACAAATCTTTCAATTGACCAATTATTCTTTCTTTCTTCCAATTCTCTTCTTTTACTGCTTCTAGCTGCGCCTCTCGAATACGTTCAAGTATACCCGAGGTCACCACAAGTTGCATCGACCTCACTCGTATTGGGACATAGTCCGCTTTTCTGCTTAGAGCATCCGCTACCACGTTTGCTTTTCCGGGGTGATAATGTATCTCACAATCGTAGTCCTTCACCGTTTCCAGCCATCGCCTTTGTCGCATATTTAACTCCTTCTGATCAAAAGTATTTCAAGCTCTTGTGATCGGTGAATATGGTGCACTTTACCCCATACAGGTAATGCCTCCATATTTTTAATGCAAATACCACCGCTGCCAGCTCGAGATCGTGCGTGGGATATTTCTTCTCGTGTATCTTCAATTGTCTCGAGGCATAGGCTATTACCTTGCCCCGTTGCATCAACACGCAACCAAGTCCCAATAGTGAAGCATCCGAATAAACCACCATGTCTTCGACTCCGTCCGGCAATGTCAGTACCGGAGCTTGAGTTAGCCTTTCTTTTAGCGTCCGAAACGCTTTTTCTTGATCGACTCCCCAAACAAACTTTACTTTCTTTTGGGTTAGCTTTGTTAGCGGCGATGCAATCTTGGAGAAATCTTGAATGAATCTCCTATAATATCCAGCAAGACCCAAAAAGCTTCTAATTTCAGAAGGGTTCTTCGGGGGATTCCATTTTGACACCGCCTCTATCTTTGACGGATCCACCAAAACCCCATCGGCACTTATGACATGACCGAGAAATTGTATCTCTCGTAACCAAAAGGCACATTTGGAAAATTTTGAATAAAGCTTCTCTCGTCTAAGTGTCTCTAACACTTCTTGTAAGTGGCGTGCGTGTTCGGCTTCACTTTTCGAATACACCAAGATATCATCGATAAACACGATGACCGACTTATCCAACATTGGCTTGCAAACCCGGTTCATAAGGTCCATGAAAGCCGCGGGCGCATTTGTTAGCCCAAATGACATCACGAGAAATTCGTAATGTCCGTATCTTGTGCGAAAAGCCGTCTTCGGCACATCTTCTTCTTTGACCTTTAGTTGGTGATACCCCGACCTAAGGTCAATTTTTGAAAACCAACTCGCGCCTTGTAGTTGGTCAAATAAGTCGTCTATCCTCGAGAGCGGGTATCGGTTCTTTACCGTGAGTTTGTTTAACTCCCGATAATCGATACACATGCGCATGCTCCCGTCCTTCTTTCTCACAAACAACACCGGTGCGCCCCAAGGAGACACACTCGGCCTTATGAATCCTTTGTCAAGCAAATCTTGAATTTGGGACATCAGCTCTTGTAATTCCGACGGTGCAAGTCGGTACGGGGCTTTTGCCACAGGTTTCGCGCCCGGAATCAATTCGATCCCGAACTCTACTTCCCGTTCAGGCGGTATCCCCGGTAAATCTTCCGGAAAAACAACTTCATAATCTCGTACTACCGGTACATCTCCAATCTTCCGTGATTCTTTCTCGGTCTCATTTGCATAAATTATGAATGCCTTGCATCCTCGCTTCATGAGCTTGTGAGCTTTCAACATCGAACATACTATGGGGTTGCCTCGTTTTTCGCCATAAATGGTGACGTGTTTTCCGCTCGGAGATGTTAGTTTTATCTCTTTGCGAAAACACACGACCTTTGCATGGTATTGAGATAGCCAATCCATCCCCACGACTACTTGGAATTCTCCCATCGACATCGGGATTAGATTTATCAAATATTTTTCATCATCGATGCTCAGTTTACAATTTTCACATACATCACAAACAATAAAGCTTTTGTTATTACCTATCTCTACTTCTAAAGGCACAGGTAATTTTGTTAGAATAAATGAAGGTTGTCGAATAAACCCATATGAAACAAAGGATTTATTCGCACCCGTATCAAATAACACGTGTGCGGGAATTGAATTTACAGCAAATATACCTGAGACCACGTCAGGTTCAATCTTCGCTTCTGCGGTGGTTAATTGAAAAGATCTTGCCTTTGCTTTTGGGGCTTCACCTTTCGGTTCCTGCCCATCTTTCTTTCCAACCAGTTCCGGGCATTCCGACTTTTGTGACCCGTTCGATAACAGTTATAACAAACCGTCACTTTCTCCGGGCACGACATAGCCATATGTCCCGTTTTCTTGCATATGGGACAAGGCTTATCCTTGTAACGACATTCTCCCTTATGATTTTTCCCACAAATTTTGCAACCTGGTGTACTACCTTTAGCATCTGATCTCTTTGCTGTTTCATTCGTTCTTGCTTTCTTGGTAGGGCTTGGATTCACATCTTGTGCCCTTCGTTCACCCCGTTCTATACTCTTT
>JARYGA010011407.1:0-38689 GCA_030545235.1 Helianthus tuberosus | reverse complement strand
GCCAGTGTATGGGGTCTTGTATACATTACTTGACACTCGTTACTATTGGTTAAAAAGTTAGCCAATAATAATATGACCACAGTCATTGTAACTACCAACGAGATTTTTTTTATTTATCTATACAATATATCAATAGCGTACACTACACTTGATATTAAAATAACATATTGCATAAAATACTAAGCTGTTTGCACATAACAAATATTAACAAATAAGTATATATCATGTCGTAACCTTTTTGAAATATTATTTCGATAATTTCTACTAATTTATTTTAGATGCAATCTACTATACTTAATACTACAGTTCTTTTATCGCAACATAGCACATTAAAAGAATATTTTACAATTTAATATAAAATAAATATGTATAAAATAAGCAATATGTTTAAAGTTACAATTTATTGCAAATAAAAAGATGTACAATAATAAATTATTATAAAAAACATAGTGTAGTCACATAACTAGAATGAATCACAAATATACAAACGTATAATGATTTTTGTATATATATTAAACATGTTAGTATTAAACATTTCAATCCGTTTATTTAGTATTTCACCTATTAAAACATTAGTGTATAATGTTTTAAGACACATTAGTGAAAGTATATAAAAATATATACTTTTAATTTTAATAGTAAAATTAAACTTTCACTAACATTATTATATCGTAAAATTTAAATATTATATTTAATATTTAAAATAGTATATTATAAACTATAAACCTTAATGTATATCTTAAACCATATATATTTAACTTTTAAAATATTAAGATATACATCGGGAATTATAATTTTAAATCTTAGTCCTGTTAATATATTAAATAATTATATCACAATTATTTAGTTAATATGTTATATTTAATAAACTTATAGTTACTAGTTTGACATGAAATGATATATTTCATTTTCTGGGCTAATTGGTTTTATGCCATAGAAAATATATTTGACAAAGTAATGTCATGGGACACTACTAAGTTCAGAGTCACTAGTTGAGAGAATGATCAACAGTGACATGACCAAAGGCACTAGTTGAGAGAATGATCAACAGTGTTATGACCACAGATACTAGTTGAGAGAATGATCAACAGTGTTATGACCAGAGTCATTAGTTGAAAGAATGATCAACAGTGATATGACCATCGTCACGGGAATCGCCTAGTGACAGATACTTTGAATAATAAGATATAATTACTTGATAAATCCACCATTGGACAAAAGTGAGCCAATGAGTGATATGACCACCGTCACATCGGAGCTGCCACCATGTGACCAATACTGGTTGAGCTTTGGGTAAATATAAACAAATATAAAAACCCTTAATGCTGTAAAGTATAACAATATATTTTTATAAAAATGGAATGAACTCGCCAGTATTTATTACTGATAAAATATTTTCAAAACGTGTTTCCGATAATTTGTTGTAAAGATAATAGAAGCCAGCTATGGAGCACTAAAGGCTTAAATAAAGTGGCTATAATTACCTGAATAAAAGAAGAAATTTATGTTTTATTTGTCACACCCCGACATTCCACGTGTCACCGGTGGGCCCGGTGGGGAGTATCGTGACGTGGTTGGCAACATAATAGTCAAACAACACAATATATATGAATGCACAGCGGAAGCAAAAGATAATTATTATTACATTCCGAATATGAAGTAATATTCAGTATTACAACGGAAGTAAAGGATCCACAGGCGGAATCGAATTAAGATAAAAACTGTTCAACAGACTTTGACATCTAGAGCTTGCGAAACTTGAGTAATGATGCCTGGAGTAGCCAGCCTATTTCGTCTAGCACCTGCACTTAGCCTTTTTGGAAAATACGTCAGTTTACACTGGTAAATACAACTCAACTGACTCATTTAGAAAAGAGTTTAATAAAATTGATTTGAATGCACTTCGGCAAAATATATCTTTATAACTTGGGACAATTATTTATAAATAATCTTGTTTACAGTTTTACTCATTTGCCGTCCATCGGGACAGATTAACTGACACATCATAGGTATAATGCCCACAGGCTATCATCCTCTAAGTGGATTACCAGTTCCGGTATAATGCCCACAAGGATGATACCCCTAAGTGGATTACCAGTTTTTACATAATGCATCTGTCAGGTGTACGCCTACACCCCGTGCTTAGGTCATGACCATTTCGTAAAATGATGCCAAGGATATCCGGGACATGGTCATTTAACCCCCAAGGGCCATACATCAAATAATACAGAATAAAACGAGTTATGTAATACATTAATCACAATCCGATTTAAATGTCTACATACTCGACCAAGCAGTACTTTTATAATACCGTATCCCAAGCCCGTATAGGGAAAATAAGTTAAGAGTATTTACCTGAGCAAAGTATAAATCCAATACAGTAATTGCAAGTACTTTTACTGGGCTCCTAATCTGGAACGAAGGTTTATAATAACCTATTAGAATCCTAACGGGTCTTTAATTAAGCTTAAGCTTAGACCGGCTAGTTTCAAAGATACGGTTCGTACGCACGATTAAGCGAAGACCGGATAGAATGTGATTTAGACCCGAGAAGTTCAGAGACTTGCCCAATATGGGTTTATTATTCACGTTCTGGATTTTGAGATAAAACCGATAAGGTTTGACCCGTTTCGGCTAATTTATGTAAACTTGTTACATAAACCGAACCGAACGCGAAATAAGCGTAACGGGCATCCGTAAGAGCCATATACAGGTTTCCTAAGTTAATATGCTTCAAATATGTTGTGACATCAGTAGGATGTCTTTCGTTATGCCCCTAACTAATTTAAACACAAACTATGCCCCGTAGGGGTAGTTTGGTCATTTTAAAGTTTGTAAAAGAGTTTAAATGTTTAACTGAGTTACAGGTCTGATGTAAACAGCAAACATACTCAATTTGATGAGTTATAACAGTAGGCTAAGGCTTATATGTGAAATTTATCATCTTTAACCAAACTATGCTCCGTAGGGGTATTTTGGTAATTTCACATAAGCCGAAAAGCTCAAAAACGAAGTCTGAGTTTATCAACCTTTGCTTACTGTTAAAATATCATAATTTTCCTCATATATCAGTAGGTATCAACCCGGGTATGTCCAATGTGATTTTAAAACATACTATGCGTTAATAACGCTAAATTAGGCGATTAAAGGCCATTTCCGGGTTCGATACTTAAATCTGATATTTTTATATTTCCAGAGGGCTTAAAATAATTTATTTAACATATGAGATCAGTAGCAAAAGGTTTGGAGTTGTTTAGATACGTAAAACTCATTTTATGGCCCGTAAGGGCAAAACCGACAATTACCGAATTAAGCCTACGACTACTAGTTATGCTCAGCCTAAAATTAATTAAAAATCTTTAAAAATCCCAAAATAATATATTACATCAGTGGGTATTAAGTTTGATACCAAAAAGTCGGCTTAACTAGGATATACGCTAATTACGCCGTTTTATTAACATAAAGCATAAATTTTGCGATATTGAGCATAACTCTTAATCTACAAGTCAAACTGATGTCAAACTTTGCATACAAGTTTATATATCAGTAACTAAGGTTTCTACACTTTTACATTTTCATAAATCTCGTTTTAAGGTAATAAGGGCATAATGGTCAACATATGGGCAATTAACGGAATCATGCGTATTAATCGGATAACTAATGAACCGAGGTGTATAATCACAGAGGGTTATACTAGCATGTAACCTGGTCCAAATAAAGCTCTAAGGTATTTCTAAAACATACCTAAACGGGTCAGAACTAAAAGTCAAAGTGAAAGTCAAACTATGTGACTTTCGGCTCCGAACCGGGTCTAAACAGGAAATAGTCGGGTTGAACATGTTTGGACATGTTCTTACACTTATTACTAAGTTATAACAATAATCAAACAGGTTATATATGTTCTAGATAGCTAATTATGCATAAATGGCATTTTAAGCTTCCTGTTGACTTTTTCTTAGTAAGTTTGACCCGACTTTTGACCTGGTTAGAGTGGTAATCAGGGGAAACCCTTTTGAGGTTTTATTACCCACATAAATACCAACTTATAACTACTTTTAATTCGAGATATGACTGAGCCATTATTGACTAATCTCGAAGTCAAACCGTAATTACGACGGTTTGACTTTTAGCTAATTAACCTAGCTAAACTCAATTAGAGAAGGAGAAGAATACTTACTGAAGTCCTATGCACGAGATATGATCACTAGGAAGCAAGCTTGAGCTCCAGAATCAATCCAAGAGTGCAGGAGAAGTTGTGAGGAACTTGTGTAACATTGAAGGCCTTTTATACTAGTTGCAAGCACCATAACAAGTTGACAACAAGGTCTAGGATCCATCCACAACTGATTAACACTTGTTACTAGTGCCTAGGGATGTCTAGGGGTCGTCCACAAGTGAGAAAAACCGGCTAAGTGGGTCAGAAACACGCATAACAGGCAACAGCCTGTTTTTTTGGAGCTGGGCAGACCCCTGCGCATCGTAGGGGTATTATGCCTACGGTGCGCAGGCCTTTATCAGGGGCTGTTTGTTTGTTCTTTCATTATCTCGAAAGGTCAACTCACTTGCACGACTTTGGGGCCTCAATTATCAACTAGGGACCTCCTAAAATGTGCCTTGTACATTAACATACCCTACCATTATATTATGTTTCCTTGAATTCATTTTTAAAGTACCGAAAACTACGGTTTACTATTCTTTTCTTCGTGGGAGTCCACCACTTCAATCATAAATCATTCAATATTATAATTCACTGAACTTGAACATATACTAAATGTTTTTAATATGTTTGAGTCTTGGGATTTTTCTACGAGGTCGTTCAGAGGTGCAAAAGTTAACATGGCGACACTTTTAAATCCTGTCAAACATTTTTATTAAATCCGGGTTTACTACGCGTTTTGTCTTACATGACACGTGTCGTTTTATTATTGAACCCGAAATTTTCGAGGTGTTACATCCTCACCCCCTTAAAATAAATCTCGACCCGAGATTTACTGAAACAAAGGAAGTATTCTCTGCCTAATAATGGCAATCTTACAGATGATTAGAAATTTGTATGATCTTGTTTGTTGTTTCCAATGCAACTTTCAGATCCTGAATTTTGGACTTACCAATCTATTGTCCTAACAACAGATGTTTAACATTCCATCTTTACAAGGTCTTCAAGGAGCAGCCTTGATGCCTTTATCCTAACTATTATAGAATAGCTTATCTTAAGGTGAGATGGTTATTCTTAATCGTTGTTAAAATAGGGTTGCGGTAATGAGTGCATAAGCAAAATAAACCGTCTTTCTTATCTAACAACATCAAACTCTCAGAATATTGAGTTAGGCTATATGAATCTCCTATCTTAAAATTTACTTAATCAGGTTTTCGGTTCTCCCAATTATGGTACTATTAGTCTTGGAGATTTCATAATAATACAGCCTTAATGGGATATAAACCTTAACTCTTCCTGCCTCCCAGGGGTAAGCAGGGTAATCTTTGGAGAAGGTAATCGAGGTACAAGGAGGTTACCGAGATTCCATATCTCGGCTCCAGTTCACTCAACAACGCTTGTGTCTAATAAGTGACACATTTATGTTATGAGTCCACATATTTCTTTACCAGGGAATATGTATTTGGACAATTCTATTCTGGATATCTTCTTTGAATACCATTGGTTGACTTTAGTACCATATGATCATTGAGATATCTCAGGGGTTCCATGTATTAAACCTCCATGCTGATTAGACATGGAAATAATCTATGGGACACACTAGGATACGCCAATCCTCATATGAAACTTTTATCAAACATAGTTTGGCATTCGCAGGGGACAGAAAAACGATGTGAAAAATAATTAAAATAACATAAGTTGTCGTACTCTATTTGAAGAAAGAGTGCTCTAAGATTTTCGAAAGGATTCCTTGCCGATCTATAAGAATCGGTTACTATGGTTTCCTTGGTAGTTATACCTTGTGGATGAAAATAAAAATTTGCTAAGTTTATGGTTCATGAAGATTTATTATTGCCTGTATTAAAAACAGGACACTTAGCAGAAATTATCATTGATAAATGATAAGGAAGTTTGTTGTACAAGTGCTTATATTTAATCAATAATGGAAGTTTCACAAACTAGGCACCTAGCTCAGTTGGCTAGGCGCGCGAAAGGGTGCGGCCGGCCTAGACCCAGGTTCGATTCCGGGGACGGCCAGTTCCACCATTTTTTTATATTTAATATTAATTACTCGTACGGATACGTGTAATTATGAGAGTTGTCTCATAAGGAGTCTTGATAGTTAATTGCTTCTTATCACCCACAATATGGGCTTGATTTTTAAGGCCACCAATCGATTTTTATCACTATATTGAGTCCTTATGTATGCAACCAAAAGTTTGCTATAAGGTATGAGAAAGAGTGATTTCTAATAGATATTAGATATCAATATAGGATTTGTTGGAGCATTTTCTAAAGTATCATCGGCCAATTTCTACATTGTATTAAATGACCGGAGTCTTAATCAGACGGAGACAACAGTTCTCAACATTTATTATTCATAATATATTTATATGTGCCAATATCAAATAAGTTTCTGCATAAACTGTTTGATAAGGAAAGGTACATATTATACTATTATTATCCTGCATCATCTCTTGGGCGTTCCTCCTGATAACTCGTGCGTTTGTTCTCTTGGCCTACTCGGGCTTCTTCGCGTACTTAGGGCAGTTGGTCTTTATGTGCCCCTTCTCGTTGCAGTTGTAGCATGTAGCATCTTTAATCTTCCCGCAATCAACAGTCTTGTGCTCCCTAGACTTGCTTATCCCACATGCAGGTGGTCCTGATTTAGAATTGGACTCCATTCTGCATTTTCCAAAGTGGCGTTTTTGGCAAGTCGAGCACCTTGGCTTTTCCTCTGTCCGCTGACCATTCTTTCCAGACCCAGACCTCTCAGAGTCAGTGTTTCCCTTGTGTTTCTTCTCTGATCCTCGTGAGTTATCATCCTCACGCTTCTTCTTACTTTCTTCTTCTTTAGCGACCTTAGCCTGACCGCATCTAAAGTAAGGGACAGAGAGAGATCAGCTGCTGACCTAAATGTAGCAGGTCTTGAAGCCTTAACACTGGCTTTGATTTCTGGGGCTAAACCCCCAATGAAGCGTGCAATTCGCTTGGGCTCTGGTGTTACAAGGTAAGGGACCAGTCTGGACAGGGTATTAAAACTGGTGAGGTAAGCTTGACAATCTAAGTTCGTCATCACCAAAGATAAGAAATCTGACTCGATCCCCTCAACCTCGTGTTGAGGGCAGTAATTCTCTTTAATGAGAATAACAAACTGTTCCCATGACATGCTGTAAAGCGGAATCTTCCCAGCAGCTTGAATGAGAGACTTCCACCATGCCAGTGCCTCTCCTTTGAACGATTGGGATACGTACTTCACGACATCCCTTTCAGCGCAACCGCTGATATCGACAACTGTGTCCATTTCATCCAACCAAATCATACAATCAACCGCCCCTTTTTCCCCAGTAAAATCTCGGGGCTTGCAGGAAACAAAGTACTTATAGTTACAGGATTTGGTATGTGGTTCATTATCGAACTCTATCTTCTGGGATGGAACACTGCATGGAATAGAAGATTGTCGATCATCATCTTTCTTTAACTCATCTTTCTTTGGAGGTGGCTTGCTATGAGCCTCAGAATGAGTCTTAGGGACAGACTTAGAGTGGGGTACATATGAGGCCTTACTATTTGTCTCACTATACTCCTTAAACCGTTCCTCTACAGCTTTAGATACAGCTGTATTAATCAGTGAACGAAGTTCTCCTTTGGTTATATTAATCCTATCATTATCATCGCGGTTATCCAAAGGATGACTGTTCCCTTCCTCCGACCCAGCCATGTAGTTTTAATTGCTACATAAAAATTAAACAAGGACAAGGTTTATACGGAAGTTTAAACAGTTTTATCGTTTTGAACGATTTATTAACCATGTTTTTAATACACATATTGGTTAATTTGATAAATATATAATTATTCAGGATTTTTATCATAAGCCTAAATTATAAGTTAATAATAGCACAAAAGGCCTAGTCACGTAGACAAGTTTAATTTATAGGCCTTGATTTTATAGAATCGAGGTTTCAAGGTTTGAATCAAAGTTCATTACCTTTTCTTGACAGGGAGTTGTAGGCTACCACTGTCTTTAGTCCTAGAGGACGTTAGTTATAGCCCGTGGGCACTTCATCCATAAGGGATGATGATATAAATAAGGGAATTTAGTATATCCCAAAACGACTTATGTGATTTTATCATATCACATTTCGTCGAGCATGTTAATATGCTTTCATATGTTTAATAAGGATTTGAATCTCTTGAATAGGTTCTACCATCTTGGCCTTGTATGCCGTGACATTTAGGCTAGGTTTTTACCTTTAAGACTCTCTTTAATATTTAACGCAGAACAATCCTAAATTGAACTGTTAACAAGGATCTGAATCTAATTATGGAACTACCATCTTGGCCCTGTCTTAATGTGACATATGGCTAGGTTTTGTCCTTTTTAATTTTTTTTGCCATTTTATTATAATGGTAGATCTTATAATATAGGAATGATATTTTAAATATAATCGTTCCTTTAAAATTTAACAAGTATATGGTTGCCCTAAACGGGACTTCTATAGCAATTGACTTGCCCATGCAAGGGCTAATCAGAAAAATAACAAAGGAACCAAATAAGGTAAAATGAAACAAATTTGGATTTTTCCTATGTTCTTGTCTAGACTCAAGAATGTGCAATTGTGTAACTGAGATTAAACACAAAAGACTAGTGTTTAATTCACTCAGTGTTGGCTCTGATACCAACCTGTCACACCCCGACTTTCCACGTGTCACCGGTGGGCCCGGTGGGGAGTATCGTGACGTGGTTGGCAACATAATAGTCAAACAACACAATATATATGAATGCACAGCGGAAGCAAAAGATAATTATTATTACATTCCGAATATGAAGTAATATTCAGTATTACAACGGAAGTAAAGGATCCACAGGCGGAATCGAATTAAGATAAAAACTGTTCAACAGACTTTGACATCTAGAGCTTGCGAAACTTGAGTAATGATGCCTGGAGTAGCCAGCCTATTTCGTCTAGCACGTGCACTTAGCCTTTTTGGAAAATACGTCAGTTTACACTGGTAAATACAACTCAACTGACTCATTTAGAAAAGAGTTTAATAAAATTGATTTGAATGCACTTCGGCAAAATATATCTTTATAACTTGGGACAATTATTTATAAATAATCTTGTTTACAGTTTTACTCATTTGCCGTCCGTCGGGACAGATTAACTGACACTCCATAGGTATAATGCCCACAGGCTATCATCCTCTAAGTGGATTACCAGTTCCGGTATAATGCCCACAAGGATGATACCCCTAAGTGGATTACCAGTTTTTACATAATGCATCTGTCAGGTGTACGCCTACACCCCGTGCTTAGGTCATGGCCATTTCGAAAAATGATGCCAAGGATATCCGGGACATGGTCATTTAACCCCCAAGGGCCATACATCAAATAATACAGAATAAAACGAGTTATGTAATACATTAATCACAATCCGATTTAAATGTCTACATACTCGACCAAGCAGTACTTTTATAATACCGTATCCCAAGCCCGTATAGGGAAAATAAGTTAAGAGTATTTACCTGAGCAAAGTATAAATCCAATACAGTAATTGCAAGTACTTTTACTGGGCTCCTAATCTGGAACGAAGGTTTATAATAACCTATTAGAATCCTAACGGGTCTTTAATTAAGCTTAAGCTTAGACCGGCTAGTTTCAAAGATACGGTTCGTACGCACGATTAAGCGAAGACCGGATAGAATGTGATTTAGACCCGACAAGTTCAGAGACTTGCCCAATATGGGTTTATTATTCACGTTCTGGATTTTGAGATAAAACCGATAAGGTTTGACCCGTTTCGGCTAATTTATGTAAACTTGTTACATAAACCGAACCGAACGCGAAATAAGCGTAACGGGCATCCGTAAGAGCCATATACAGGTTTCCTAAGTTAATATGCTTCAAATATGTTGTGACATCAGTAGGATGTCTTTCGTTATGCCCCTAACTAATTTAAACACAAACTATGCCCCGTAGGGGTAGTTTGGTCATTTTAAAGTTTGTAAAAGAGTTTAAATGTTTAACTGAGTTACAGGTCTGATGTAAACAGCAAACATACTCAATTTGATGAGTTATAACAGTAGGCTAAGGCTTATATGTGAAATTTATCATCTTTAACCAAACTATGCTTCGTAGGGGTATTTTGGTAATTTCACATAAGCCGAAAAGCTCAAAAACGAAGTTTGAGTTTATCAACCTTTGCTTACTGTTAAAATATCATAATTTGCCTCATATATCAGTAGGTATCAACCCGGGTATGTCCAATGTGATTTTAAAACATACTATGCGTTAATAACGCTAAATTAGGCGATTAAAGGCCATTTCCGGGTTCGATACTTAAATCTGATATTTTTATATTTCCAGAGGGCTTAAAATAATTTATTTAACATATGAGATCAGTAGCAAAAGGTTTGGAGTTGTTTAGATACGTAAAACTCATTTTATGGCCCGTAAGGGCAAAACCGACAATTACCGAATTAAGCCTACGACTACTAGTTATGCTCAGCCTAAAATTAATTAAAAATCTTTAAAAATCCCAAAATAATATATTACATCAGTGGATATTAAGTTTGATACCAAAAAGTCGGCTTAACTAGGCTATACGCTAATTACGCCGTTTTATTAACATAAAGCATAAATTTTGCGATATTGAGCATAACTCTTAATCTACAAGTCAAACTGATGTCAAACTTTGCATACAAGTTTATATATCAGTAACTAAGGTTTCTACACTTTTACATTTTCATAAATCTCGTTTTAAGGTAATAAGGGCATAATGGTCAACATATGGGCAATTAACGGAATCATGCGTATTAATCGGATAACTAATGAACCGAGGTGTATAATCACAGAGGGTTATACTAGCATGTAACCTGGTCCAAATGAAGCTCTAAGGTATTTCTAAAACATACCTAAACGGGTTAGAACTAAAAGTCAAAGTGAAAGTCAAACTATGTGACTTTCGGCTCCGAACCGGGTCTAAACAGGAAATAGTCGGGTTGAACATGTTTGGACATGTTCTTACACTTATTACTAAGTTATAACAATGATCAAACAGGTTATATATGTTCTAGATAGCTAATTATGCATAAATGGCATTTTAAGCTTCCTGTTGACTTTTTCTTAGTAAGTTTGACCCGACTTTTGACCTGGTTAGAGTGGTAATCAGGGGAAACCCTTTTGAGGTTTTATTACCCACATAAATACCAACTTATAACTACTTTTAATTCGAGATATGACTGAGCCATTATTGACTAATCTCGAAGTCAAACCGTAATTACGACGGTTTGACTTTTAGCTAATTAACCTAGCTAAACTCAATTAGAGAAGGACAAGAATACTTACTGAAGTCCTATGCACGAGATATGATCACTAGGAAGCAAGCTTGAGCTCCAGAATCAATCCAAGAGTGCAGGAGAAGTTGTGAGGAACTTGTGTAACATTGAAGGCCTTTTATACTAGTTGCAAGCACCATAACAAGTTGACAACAAGGTCTAGGATCCATCCACAACTGATTAACACTTGTTACTAGTGCCTAGGGATGTCTAGGGGTCGTCCACAAGTGAGAAAAACCGGCTAAGTGGGTCAGAAACGCGCATAACAGGCAACAGCCTGTTTTTTTGGAGCTGGGCAGACCCCTGCGCATCGTAGGGGTATTATGCCTACGGTGCGCAGGCCTTTATCAGGGGCTGTTTGTTTGTTCTTTCATTATCTCGAAAGGTCAACTCACTTGCACGACTTTGGGGCCTCAATTATCAACTAGGGACCTCCTAAAATGTGCCTTGTACATTAACATACCCTACCATTATATTATGTTTCCTTGAATTCATTTTTAAAGTACCGAAAACTACGGTTTACTATTCTTTTCTTCGTGGGAGTCCACCACTTCAATCATAAATAATTCAATATTATAATTCACTGAACTTGAACATATACTAAATGTTTTTAATATGTTTGAGTCTTGGGATTTTTCTACGAGGTCGTTCAGAGGTGCAAAAGTTAACATGGCGACACTTTTAAATCCTGTCAAACATTTTTATTAAATCCGGGTTTACAACGCGTTTTGTCTTACATGACACGTGTCGTTTTATTATTGAACCCGAAATTTTCGAGGTGTTACATTATTTATTTGGGTTTATCCCTATAAAAACAATTGAATTGAATATGGGTTTTAGCCCATTTGTTTAATATTAAAAGTTTGGTGTTTTACAAACTCTGAAATTATTTCTAACTACGATCCTGATGAAAATTTTTCTGCTGCGTAATTAATAAACACCGATACTATCTAGCTGGCTCGCAGCACCTGCTCCCAGGGAGGGATCGGGGGCTGTTACATTGAAGCAACAAAGAAGAACGGTACGTGATATTTTTTCGATCGGAAGAATAAGAAGATTATTTTTTTATTTCGTAATTTCGGTGGAATAATTCCTGAGAGAAAAGGTCGGTTGAATTTTTATTATATCAAGGTGGAGTAATTCGTGAGAGAAAAGGTCGGTTGAATTTTTATTATATCAAAAGAAAGATTAGAATTTTGGTTGGTGGAGACTCGAGACTGGTTAATTTATGTCAATGTATTATGTGTGGTGGATTAATACATTGTAAAGAGATGATGTACGTGATTTTAATAGGCATTGTGATTTTTGGCCAATGCAAGGTGATGGTGACCAAATGTCTAAGTGACACAGTTACAGAAGTGACCCTTAGGCTTTCGCTTGTGCGTCTCTCTAAAATTGCAGGTAAAATCTTGGTTTATTTAGTTATCAGGGATTCCTAAGCGCACGAATTTTCAAATGGAAAAACAAAGGCTTGTTATTTAACAGTATAACATGACTTATATGTCACACCCCAACTTATGGCGGAATCATCGGGGCGTAGCACTGAGCGAAACAGATTGTTCAAGAGAATCCGCAACAACTATTAAATGACAATATATTTAAAGTTAATATCCCATACTACTAACATATAAAGCAATAACAGTCATTACAGATATCAAGTCTCATAAACAAATCCATTCCGACAACTCAGATTTATTTAATGGGTTTCTAGACCTCCTAGCTTGTTTCATCATAGCATCCAAATCAACCTGTCACATACGTTAAAATAAAGTAAATACATAAAATGTAAAGGTGAGTACACAAGTTTGCATAACATATAGTATGAAAAGCGTTTACGCATAACCAGCATGTATCATGTAACGGGCGAAGCAAGTAACTACCAAACAATGATTACAACTTAACCACGAGATTGCATTGTAGAGTATGCGCGACACATGTTCAGCGAACACGTAAAGTAAAGTAATGTGATCCCTAGTAACCCCTGTCCATTACAGGTGCTCAGTCCAAACTATAGTACTATCATTGCTAGAGGCGGTATAGTGTAACACTGTATAAGTATAGTACACGCATTCCTATATCACGTATAGCATGCGGGACCGGTTAGCGTTTAAAGTGTTTACGTTGTGTGTTGTGTTTTGGTATAGAACGTATGTAACACCTAAAAGTGCGTTAAAAGAAAATGGGTTCGAGTATACTCACAGTGTGTGTTTAGCTAGTAAACACAATCTGATAGGATTGAAGGGAGCGCGTTGAGTTAGCCTGAGCATGGAAACAGTAGCATAAGTCGTTGAGCAGAGTGACGAATGGGTTGAGTGTTCGAATGGTGATCCGGTCGAATGGGTATAACGCATCCGAGCGAATGGTCATCCGGACGGATGGTCATCCGAGCAGATGACCATTCGAACGGATGGCCATTCGAATGAGTCTGCTTCTTTGGAAAATTGTTAAAGTTTGAAGTTTAGTCAAATCGTTTAAACATTGGAAATTATAAAGGGACAGGTCACCCCAACGGATAGTCATCCGGTCGGATGGCCTTCCGAGCGGATGGCCCTTCGAGTAGGTGATCTTGAAGTTTTCGTAAAATTTTCCAAGTTTTGAAGTTTAACGGAGACGGCGTACAACGTGTCAAACAACGGAAAACACACCAAGTCCAGCTCATTCGATCGAATGGTCTCAGCCCATTCGACAAACTCACTGTTCTTGATGAAGTTTCATGTCTGACTCTTAAATCGGTCCATCTCTCCGCTGGAAATCCGTTTTCAAGCCGGCTTTCGACTAAGGAACGAGTCGAGAGTCTGATTGAGTCCAGATTCCATCGGTTTTGAGTAGAAAAGTTGAAGAAAAGTTTGAATATAGTTGAAAAGTGTTGAAATCTTGTTGAGATTTAAGTTAAAAGTGTGAAATCCCTTAGATCTAGAACCAATCTCGATTAGATGGTGTTCTTTAACCGTTTGCCAGAGCAAAACGGGTGGAAACCACCTCCAAGAGGTCCAAATCAATGATTTCAGAGAAAAAGTAAGTGTTTGTGTGTGATTTTGATGAAGAAGATGATGTAGAAGTGATTAGAGATGATGGTTGTACAAGATTTGAGAAGAAAGGCTTACAAAATGGCCTTGATTCGCGATTAAGAGTGACTAAGAGCGACTGAGCGGATGAAGGTGTCAAATCAGAGAATGAGGGGTGTACGGTGGTATTTATAGTGCGAGAATGGAGGGCTAAGTCGGTGCGCGATGTGGTGTTCGGTCGGATGGTCTGTCCGGTCGAATGGCCATCCGATCGGATGGTCATCCAGACGGATGTCCATTCGATCGGATGTCTATTCGGACAGCCGGGTTGCGCTTGTTAGTTTTCTAACTTTCGTTTTGTTTGTTATGCGTTGCGTTGCGTTTAATTGAGTTGCGAGTGAGCGTTGAGCGTGTAAGCGTTGCGTTGATAACCACATATCATTCACAAATAATCACACAATTAACACACATAACAACTGAAATGCATAAAAGTAAATCCGCGTTTCGAGTTGCGTTGAGTTTGCGTTGCGATAACGTTTAGTCTAAACAAGCGAGGTAACATGCGATAAAATGCATTTAAATAGTAAGCGTTATAAGTAACGTTAAATGCGATAACTGCGTTTTGAATAGGCGTTGTAACGTGCATTTAATAATGCGTCAAAAATATAGTTTAACCCATTGCGATAATCGAAATCTCGAGAGTACAAGCGTTTACGAATGAAAGACAACGATGAGTAACTATCCGAAAAGTCGGGTTGTTACAACCTCCCCTACTTTAGGAAATTTCGTCCCGAAATTAAGGAGCAGGCGTAACAAAGAGTTGTGGATATTTAGCTTTCATATCACTTTTGAGTTCCCAAGTGAACTCGGCGCCGCATTTGCCTTCCCAGCGAACCTTCACTATAGGAATGCGAGAGCGTTGTAGTTTCTTGGTCTCTCGATCCATGAGTTCTACTGGTTTTTCCACAAAGTGTAGAGTTTCGTTAACTTGCAAATCCTCGAGGGGGACATGTTTTCTTTAGCTAGACACTTTTTGAGGTTCGAGACGTGGAAAGTCGGATGTACGTTGTTGAGTTCCTCCGATAATTCGATTCGGTAGGCCACTTTGCCAATTCTTTCCAAAATCTTAAAGGGACCCACGTATCGTGGCGCTAGCTTTCCTTTCTTGCCGAATCGGATCACCCCCTTCCAAGGTGAAACCCTTAGGAGTACGTGATCACCAACTTCAAATTCAAGGGGCTTGCGACGTTTATCGGCGTAACTCTTTTGACAACTCCGAGCTTTCAAGAGATTGTCTCGTATTTGGAGGATCTTGTCAGACGTTTCTTGTAATAACTCAGGACTGGTGATTTGAGCGTCTCCGATCTTGTGCCATACAATTGGCGATCGACATTTCCTTCCATATAATGCCTCAAAGGGTGCCATTTGAATACTAGCGTGATAACTGTTATTGTACGAGAATTCTACTAAAGGTAAATTCGAATCCCAATTACCACCAAAATCTATAATGCACGAACGAAGCATGGCTTCAAGGGTGCGAATCGTGCGCTCAGTCTGACCGTCGGTCTGGGGGTGGAAAGCGGTACTGATATTAAGAGTCGTACCGAGAGCGGACTGAAAAGTCTCTCAGAGGCTTGAGGTAAATCGACCATCGCGGTCAGAGATGATGTCACGAGGTGTCCCATGTCGACAGATGACTTCGTCGGTATAGATTCGTGCTAATCGTTCTACCTTATAGTCTTCTCGTATCGGCAAAAAGTGAGCGGATTTCGTAAGACGATCAACAATAACCCAAATGTTGTCATGACCTGATGGCATGCGAGGGAGTTTCGTAACGAACTCCATGGCAATACTCTCCTATTTCCACATCGGGATCTCGGGTTGTTCGAGTAAGCCAGAGGGTCGTTGATGTTCGACCTTGACTTTCGAGCAAGTTAGGCATTTCGAAATATAGAGAGCGATATCCTTCTTCATTCCTGGCCACCAATACCTGGTATGGAGGTCCTGTTACATTTTGTTGGTACCAGGATGAATGGAATATCGGGATTTGTGGACATCAGTCAACAAAATCTCTCGGAGATTATTGCGACCAGGAATCCAAATGCGATCGAGATAGTGAAAGATACCATTCAGTTTATTCACTAGCTGGTTTTCGGTTCCAAGTATTCTTTATTCCTTCAAAGTGTTCTCGGTAAAACAGGCGTGTTGAGCGTCGCAAATGAGGGCTTCGAGGTCGTGTTGGGCTTGAACGTTACGAACACTATGAAAATAGCTTCGTCGGCTAAGAGCGTCAGCGACGACATTTACTTTTCCTTGGTGGTAGCGTATCTCACAGTCACAGTCGTTGAGAATTTCAACCCATCTGCGTTGGCGCATGTTCAGTTCTTTCTGGTTCAAGATGTGTTGTAGGCTCTTATGGTCGGTGAAGACCGTACACTTGGTATTGTAAAGGTAGTGTCACCATATCTTTAATGCAAAAACAACTGCATCGAGTTCGAGATCGTGGGTTGTGTAGTTCTTCTCGTGGACTTTGAGTTGGCGAGACGCGTACGCGATAACCTTGTCTCGTTGCATAAGAACACAACCAAGGCCTAGGTTAGAGGCATCGCAGTAAACAATAAAGTCTTCGTTTCCATCGAGTAGCGCGAGTACGGGAGCGTTGCAAAGCATACGCTTGAGAGTTTGAAAGGCATCTTCCTGTTCGGTTTCCCAAACAAAAGGCTTGTCTTTATGCATTAGAGAGGTGAGAGGAACGACGATTTTAGAGAAATCAGCGATAAATCGACGGTAATAACCCGCCAATCCGAGAAAAGAACGAACTTCGGAAGGGGTTTTCGGTATAATCCAACTCTTAACTGCTTCAATCTTCGCGGGATCAACGTGAATTCCTTGACTGTTGACAATATGACCGAGGCATTGAACCTCCTCGAGCCAAAATTCACACTTGGAGAACTTGGCGCAGAGGCGATTCCCTTGGAGAAGCTCGAGAACTAAACGAAGATGTTGCTTGTGCTCGGCTCTCGATTTCGAATAGATAAGGATATCATCGATAAACATGATAACGAAGCGATCAAGAAAGGGTTTACACACACAATTCATCAAATCCATGAAGACCACGGGTGCGTTGGTGAGACCAAAAGGCATGACCACGAATTTGTAATGGCCATAACGGGTACGAAAAGCGGTTTTAGGGATGTCTTGCTCCTGGATTCGTAGCTGATGGTAATCATAACATAGATTGATCTTAGAGAAACACGTAGCGCCTTGGAGTTGATCAAACAAATCGTCGATTCAAGGTAGAGGGTAGCGATTCTTGATTGTAAGCTTATTGAGTTCCCTATAATCCATGCACATTCGGAACGATCCATCCTTCTTTTTCACGAAAAGGACAGGTGCGCCCCATGGCAATGTGCTAGGGCGTATGAAGCCTTTATTAAGTAATTCCTGGAGTTGGCTAGAAAGTTCACGCATTTCGGACGAGGCGAGGTGATAAGGGGCTTTAGCGACAGGGTTAGCCCCAGGGATGAGGTCAATACGAAAATCGACATCACGAGTCTAGGGTAGACCGGGTAAATCGTCAGGAAAGACATTAGGAAAATCACGAACCATAAGTACCTTTTCCATCTGCTTCTTTTCCTACTTCGCTAATACAATGTGAGCTAAGAAAGCCAAGTATTCCTTGCGGAGGCTTGAATGCACGACATAAGTTTCAGTTCTTTCGAGGATACTTCGCCATAAACACAGAGTTGGTCGCCATTAGAAAGAGAGAAACGAATCATCTTTTCGAAACAAACCACTTCAGCACGATTTTCACGAAGAAAATCCATGCCTACTGTGACATCGAAACTACCAAGTTGCATAGGAATGAGATTTATCGGGAAGACGTGATTGTTGAGCTCGAGAGTACAATCACGGAGAACAGAACTGATGGAGATGGTTCTTCCGGTGGCAATTACTAGGTCAAGCTTCGTTGGGAGGTTAGCGCGTTTACGGGTTTAGGAGCTTTTCGAATTCAAACGACACAAAACAGTTATCGGCTCCAGTATTAAATAAACACGAAACATAAATACCGTTAACAAGGAACGTACCATTGGCAACATTGTTGTCAGTCTGAGCCTGGCAGACCTTGATGTTGAAGGTTCTTCCGCGAGCTGCTTGTTGTGGCTGCTGCTGCTGCTGAGGCTGCTATTGTTGTTGGTGCTGCGGTGGTTGCTGTTGCGGTTCTTGTTTCACCATGCGATTTGGGCAGACGTTAGCAAAGTGATTCGGGTCACCACAAGAGTACAAAGCTCGTGCATGAGCAGCGGGTGTAGGAGCTGCTTGGTTACCCTGGAGAGTGAGAGGTTGAGTTGGTGGTGCTGGAGGAGTTTGAGCAGCTTGCTGATGTGGGCCTGAACGACAGTGAGCAGTAAAATGCACATAAAAGTTGCAGTTTGCACAGAAACGACAATTCACCCCTATGGGGTGATGATAGGTGAAAGTAGGACACAGAGGATGTACACCAGTATACGCACGCTTAGCAGGCGGTGCGTTGGTGACAGTAGCTTGACGATTCTGGTTGCTGGGTTGTATGGGGACAGGGTTGAGAGGAGTGGCGGTAGTAGCATAGTTCTTGTTGTTGTTGCCCTTTCGCCTGCGATTCTGACGTGAAGACTTTGAACCTTGGGATGCTACAGTGTCGGTAGCGGGAGTAGCAGTGACCTGATTGAGACTCTTGGTTGAGGTTTTGAAAGCTCCAGCCAAGACTCGTTTGTCGTTGATCTCGGTTGCTAGCTGGTAAGTTTCCTCAATTGTAGCAGGTCTTGCTGCTTGAACAAAATCATCTACACAGTCTGGGAGAGCTCGAATGTACTTCTTGATTGTCATATCAGGTGTGGCTACCCGACTAGGACAGATAATACTTAGCTGTTTGAAGCGAGCGGTGAGACCAGCGTTGTCACCTCCTTCCTGCTTGATATGCCATAATTCATTCTCTAGTTTCTGGACTTCATGAGGAGGACAAAACTCCTTCATCATAAGCTCCCTGAGTTCCTCCCAAGAAAGGCCATAAGCTGAATCATTACCGCGCCTGTTGCGCTCTGCAGTCCACCAATCCAGAGCCCTGGACTGAAAGACTCCGGTAGCATTCACAGTACGTAGATTTTCTGGGCATCCGCTTTGCCTGAAAATGACTTCAATAGAATCAAACCACTGGAACATCGCACTGAGTCCATCTTCACCAGTGAATTTGCAGGATCGCAGGCCTTGAATTGTTTAAAGCTGGAAGGAGCTCGAGGTGCGTCACTCTTTGACTCGACAGATGATTTGCTGCTGACCTCGTTGATCTCACTGACAATCTGAGGTATGACCTTAGCCATTTCCTTGGCTACCAGTGAAGCGATGTGCTTGTCAACATGGTTTCGTCGAGCAGCGCGTTGGGTATGCGATCCAAATGACGATATTGTTGAGTGCAGATTCTGCAGCAGACGTCGTCACATGGATTAGACGAGATTCAATTATATCGGGTTTCGAAAAATTTTAGCATTTGTAAAACATCCTTATTATTATTATTATTGTTATTATGTAAAGCATCAGGAACACGTCAAACACATAGGCACATAGTCACGTAGGCACGTAAACCACATAAGCACGTATACACATAGGCACAAAAGCACATAGGAGCACATAATTCACATATTTTGCACGTATTCACCTATATTTTGTACGTATTCATCTACATATTTTGCACGTATTCACCTATCTTTCAAGGTCCGCGTAGCGCGTTCGAGAGTTATGCGTGGTGTAGCGTATCACAGCGTATGGATCTCACACCCAACTAGTCGAGTTGCGTAGCGAGTAGTATAGCGAGTTGAGTAGCGTATGAGGCGTCTTAGTTTGTTCGCGATTAGTTAGCGTTTGAGATTATGGAAGCTGTGCGAGTTGTGCGCGTTTAGTAAAGCGGTGAGCGGAAAGCATAAAATCTCCAAAATCGAAACATATAAACACATAGAGTCGCTAACGCGTAAAATCGGCGATTGCAAACTGAAATCGAAAATAGAGTGTCTTGGGTGTTAGACATCGACTACCCAAAGTGATTCAACCATTCCCAATGAATTCGAGTGCACGCTTTGGCCTAATGGATTGTGCTCTCGCCAAATATGGCGAACGACACTCATCCTTCAAGTTACTTCGTGACTCAATTCATCAGAACAGTCGAGACTTTGGTGAGAGTTTTGTAAAATCAAAGTAGAGAGTGGAACGTGTCATTAAGATGCGGGTATCACCCCTAACTTAACAACTTCGTTCCTGAAAGTGTGGCAAAACCATGAGTTAGACGTGGAGAATTTCGTCGAGATATGGATGTCACTCCTAACTCAACGAAGATTCTCGTGCTGATAGTAAAATACGCGTTGAGTGAACGATCTTATCGAGAGTTCTTGGTTTTCACACCTAATCTCGACACAATCACTCGTTTGTGTTATACGCGCGTTTTTGAAAACGTATGTATTGTGTCAGCCTTAGGAAAGGCATGTAATGTTGAAACCTTAGGAAAGGTTCCCCTTCATACAAAGCTGTAGTATGCGGGTTCGCACGAAGATGTAGTTTTCGCGAGTTCGAACGGGAGTATCAAAAGTGAGTTCGTACAAAACCCCTACTAGGTTCGCACGAAACTGGTCTGTTGGTACTTAGACTATGGACTAGGTTGATTCTACATGACTCAAACTCCAAACTGGGTCAAGTCATCCTAATTCCCTATCGTTATGGCTCTGATACCAATCTGTCACACCCCAATCGATGGCGGAATCATCGGGTCGTGGCACTGAGCGAAACACATTGTTCAAGAGAATCCACAACAACTATTAAATGACAATATATTTAATGTTAATATCCCATATTACTAACATATAAAGCAATAACAGTCATTACAGATATCAAGTCTCATAAACAAATCCATTCTGACAACTCAGATTTATTAAGTGGCTTTCTAGACCTCCTAGCTTGTTTCATCATAGCATCCAAATCAACCTGTCACATAATATAAAGTCAATACATAAAATGTAAAGGTGAGTACACAAGTTTGCATAGCATATAGTATGAAAAGCGTTTATGCATAACCATCATGTATCACGTAACGGGCGAAGCAAGTAACTACCAAACAATGATTACAACTTAACCACGAGACTGCGTTGTAGAGTATGCGCGACACATGTTCAGCGGACACGTGAAGTAAAGTAATGTGATCCCTAGCAACCCCTGTCTATGACAGGTGCTGAGTCCAAACTATAGTTCTATCGTCTCTAGAGGCGGTATAGTGTAACACTATATAAGCATAGTACAATCATTCATAGATCACGTATAGCATGTGGGAACGGTTAGCGTTTAAAGTGTTTGCGTTGTGTGTTACATTTTGGTATAGAATGTATGTAACACCCAAAAGTGCGTTAAAAGAAAATGGGTTCGAGTATACTCATAGTGTGTGTTTAGCTAGTAAACACAATCTGATTGGATTGAAGGGAGCGCGTTGAGTTAGCCTGAGCATGGAAATAGTAGCATAAATCGTTGAGCAGAGTGTCGAATGGGTTGAGTGTTCAAATGGTGATCCGATCGAACGGGTATAACCCATCCGAGCGGATGACCATTCGAACGGATGGCCATTCGAATGAGTGTGCTTGTTTGGAAAATTGTTAAAGTTTGAATTTTAGTCAAATCGTTTAAACATTGGAAATTATAAAGGGACAGGTCACCCCAACGGATAGTCATCCGGTCGGATGGCCTTCCGAGCGGATGGCCCTTCGAGTAGGTGATCTTGAAGTTTTCGTAAAATTTTCCAAGTTTTGAAGTTTAACGGAGACGGCGTACAACGTGTCAAACAACGGAAAACACACCAAGTCCAGCTCATTCGATCGAATGGTCTCAGCCCATTCGACAAACTCACTGTTCTTGATGAAGTTTCATGTCTGACTCTTAAATTGGTCCATCTCTCCGCTGGAAATCCGTTTTCAAGCCGGCTTTCGACTAAGGAACGAGTCGAGAGTCTGATTGAGTCCAGATTCCATCGGTTTTGAGTAGAAAAGTTGAAGAAAAGTTTGAATACAGTTGAAAAGTGTTGAAATCTTGTTGAGATTTAAGTTAAAAGTGTGAAATCCCTTAGATCTAGAACCAATCTCGATTAGATGGTGTTCCTTAACCGTTTGCCAGAGCAAAACGGGTGGAAACCACCTTCAAGAGGTCCAAATCAGTGATTTCAGAGAAAAAGTAAGTGTTTGTATGTGATTTTGATGAAGAAGATGATGTAGAAGTGATTAGAGATGATGGTTGTACAAGATTTGAGAAGAAATGCTTACAAAATGGCCTTGATTCGCGATTAAGAGTGACTAAGAGCGACTGAGCGGATGAAGGTGTCAAATCAGAGAATGAGGGGTGTACGGCGGTATTTATAGTGTGAGAGTGGAGGGTTAAGTCAGTGCGCGATGTGGTGTTCGGTCAGATGGTCTGTCTGGTTGAATGGCCATCCGATTGGATGGTCATCCGGACGGATGTCCATTTAGACAGCCGGGTTGCGCTTGTTAGTTTTCCAACTTTCGTTTTGTTTGTTATGCGTTACGTTGCGTTTAATCGAGTTGTGAGTGAGCGTTGAGCGTGTAAGCGTTGCGTTGATAACCACATATCATTTAACACACATAACAACTAAAGTGCATAAGAGTAAATCCGCGTTTCGAGTTGCGTTAAGTTTGCGCTGCGATAACGTTTAGTCTAAACAAGCGAGGTAACATGCGATAAAATGCGTTTCAATAGTAAGCGTTATAAGTAGCGTTAAATGCGTTTTGAATAGGCGTTGTAACGTGCGTCTAATAATGTGTCAAAAATATAGTTTGACCCATTGCGATAATCGAAATCTCGGGAGTACAAGCGTTTACGAATGAAAGACAACGATGAGTAACGATCTGAAAAGTCGGGTTGTTACATTATATGCGCGTGTCAACCAATATCTGGGTATATTTCAATTTTTTGTAAAGAAAAAACGATTTGCAAAAATTTCTATACACTATACATATAATTGAATTAAAAAATATAACACATAATAGAACTAAACTATGACAATGGGTTGCCCGGGATTCGAACCCGGAACTAGTCGGATGGATTAGATAATTTCTTTGTTAAATAAGTAAAAATCCCTCCCCAAGCCGTGCTTACATTTTTCATTGCACACGACTTTCCCTCTGTATGCATCTAAAACTCAGTTCTTTCATTAGACAAGAAAAGACTGAATACTTTGTTGATTTAATCCTTTCTACATACTACATCAACATTTCAGAATATAAATCAATCATTTTTAGCTTTTCATTTTAGAATATTTATATTTTCATTCTATTTTTTTGCAACGTTTCATAACGAATCATTAATGATTGGCCAAATAATTGATTCAAACAATATCCTAATACCAAATCCGCCTTCTAGATAACCTTCGCGACATAGAAGAAACTCTTGGAAAGGTCAAGGAAAAAACTTGTTCTTCTTCTGTAAAGAACTCTTCCAATAATTGCGAACCGAATCTTTTCAAAAAAGCACGTACAATGCTTTTATGCTTACGAGCTAAAGTTATAGCACAAGAAAGTGGAAGTATATATTTTACTCGATACAAACTTGTTTTTTGAAGATCCACTATGATAATGAGAAAGATTTTTGTATATACAGCCAAAGCGCTCAATAATATCAGAATTTGATAAATCAGCCCAAATTGCCTTACCAATAGGATGCCCCAATGCGTTACAAAATTTTGATTTAGCCAACGATCCAACCCGAGGCATAATTGGAACAATACTGTCAAACTTTTTAATAGCATTATTAATTAAGAATGTATTTTCTAGCATTTGACCGCGTACCATTGAAGGCTTTAGACGCACACTTGAACGATAACCCAGAAAGTCAAGGGAATGATTGGATAATTACCGAAAAGGAAAAAAAGAAGAGGTTGAAGACTACATCTACACAAGAGAAGAGTTGCATGATGAGTTCAAGACAAGATCGATTGAGGCGGCAAAAGATAATGGTCTATGTGTCCGAGGAGTATGTCGAAAGCAAGATTGCAAGGAAGATGGTCCAAGAATTAAGGTCGAAGAGATAAGAGCATTACTTAGAATTCAAGATTTAGGAGGAACACATTAGGATTAAGGGGAGATCAATGAAGAGTTAATCCTAATGGTTCGGGATATAATTGTGTGATAAGATAAAGCGGAATAAAAGATAAAGATGGTGAGCCAATAAAGAGAAGGAAAGAATAAATAATATATAATTGTATAGAGATAATTATTAGTTTGAATTAGATAGGTTTATCTAGTTAATATTTTATTATTTAAAATAGAGTTTGAGTCGGGTTAAAACTAGAACAAGTTTAGTATAAATAGATGGTTAGGGTTATTGTATTTGTGTGCTCTCATTGATAATGATAAAAAGAGTCGAACAAGTTTGTTCAAATTGTATTTTTTGTGTTCGATCAAGGGCCTGATTTCCAACAAATACAAATTAATTTCTAATGCTTAGCGAACTTTTGATATTATAATATATAATCTCTCTTCTATATGGATATTATCTAAAAGTTTGCTAGAACGTATCTAACATTTTTTATTGCTTCCGTCCTGCATCAGATGGTATCAAAGCTAATTAGTATGATGACACTTTACATTGGAGTAAATCTGTTGGGTTTCAGTGGTGTCAATTTTATTTTTTATCAAAACGGGTTTGATATATTTTATTAATTAAATAGGTAATTAATAAATACGCAGCAGAATAAATATAAATAATCAACACCAAAAAGTGAACCGAACAGGATAATGGTTACAAACATGCAAACACAGTATACAATATTATTATTAATGTTGTTAATCTACTGATGAGATTAAATATACCTTTGCGGTTAAAGACTAACCGGTTGAGACACCGAGGTACAACGAACCAGATGCTAGAACACGAACACGGTGACCGGGTGTAATTCGCGGAACAAGAATTACTACAAAAGAAAAGGACGGCACTTTCTTTCTTTAAGTGGCGTCCGCCCTTTCGTTTGCTTTTCTAATGGTATCACTCAAACCAAGAAAGGAATTATTGGTTGACCGCCACTATTGCTGTTGTTGTCCTTGTATTATATAAGTTTTCTTGAGGTGGTGGTGACAACCAAAAAGAAAAAGTGAAGCATGGCAGCCAACTAAAAAGAAAAACAAAGTGGGAAGCAAGACATGATGGAGGACAACATGATAGAGCCAAAAATATATATAGTAATATATCTATATATATTTAGGTTAACACCCCCTAATTATCTCTTAGGCCCGAAGCCCAATATATATCGTTCCTTTAATTGTTCGTGATAACCAGTTAATCGAATTAAGTGGATTTAATGTTCGTTGCCCAAGGTGTAACTCTTACGGGTCATAGCTCGGTCAGCAGCGTTAACTTATCGAACCCGTACATATAAATCCAACAAAATCAACCTCCTCGTTTATGGTGGAGAGGAGATCATGGGCTTGATGGTTTGAGGCATACTTAAGAGGTTCTCTACTAAGACCAACAAACTCTGTATAATCATTGTAGAACTACTTGCATTTATCGTAGGTGGCAGCAATGTGCAGGTTAAATTGGTTCTACACATCATATTCTGAGCAAATGAGGTGCTCGTAACACTAGGCCTAGCCATCACATCTTATCAGCATGCAGAGGTCGATTGTTTACTCCTACTTCTTACATGAGAGGCATGCCTGTTTTAATGATAATCCCAATGTTTAAATCAATGTATCTTGTAGTAATGATGGTGTGCCACGTCAAGATATCGAGGTTGAAAACCAGCGTAAATTAAGAAGCTCCAAACATAGTGTTGGAGGTGCAATAAAAGACAATAGCATGATTGAGAGTTACGAAATCTAGGGAAAAAGATGAAGAGATGAAGACAAAGAGTTTAATAGCATTAGTTGTGTTCCTATATATGGCAGATGGGATCAACAAAAGTGATTTTAGTTAATGACAATGTGAAACCAAAGGCAACTGTGAAAAAACTAAACAACTCATCTACTAAAATTCTCTACTCCAAGAACTAAATGACGAGTTCTTTTTAAGTGAGGAAGAATTAGAAGAATGATAAGGGTCCAATAATTCATATGAGCAATATGTTTATGACAAATTGAGGAAGAAGAGTGAAAAAATGGAGCCATGGGGTGGTGAGTGATGGATCACTCATCACTCGTGAAACTATCACGAACACCGCCGCCACCATACTCTATCACGAGTGATAGTTATAACGCGTGGAAATTATCACGCCGTGAAAAATGGAAATTGTGAGGGAACATGAGGGTTTATTGTTGGGTGTTGTGAGTGATGACCATTTCCACTAAAAAAGGTTATGAGTGATAGAATAATAGTTGATGACATGACGGAACTTGATTGGATGTTGTGAGTGATGAGTGAGTGGTGAGTGATGACCACCCCCTTCCCTAAGTAAACAATAATCTAATTCTTAAGACCTGATTAGTAAATTAGTTTTTGTTTTATTTTTTAATTAAGTTTAGATGTTGACCGGAATTAATATTTCGGTTACTGTCTTTTAGTTCATTTAAGTCTCTAGTTAATATAATTGAACTTAATGATCCTATTAGTAATACAACTGTTTTTTTGAACGACAAAGGTTACATAAACACCACTCCTAAATAACACTAAGATTACACATGCCAGGAATTGAACCCTTGTGTTAATGCACCTTTGTCTGCAGCAAGTGACAGACTTATGAAGATCCGAAGATGTGAAGACCGAAGAATCACAAGCTACATCTGCAGCAAGTGACAGACTTATGAAGATCTGAAGATGTGAAGACCGAAGAATCACAAGCTACATCCAAGGGGGAGTTTGTTGATACATTTTGTTCGGTAGCTAGTTATTAGCGATAACGTATATCTTTCGGTCGTTGTTTCGTTTAAGTTTGTAATAGTTTGTCATTTGTGAGAGTTGACCAAAGTCAAACGACATCCTTCTGTCGTTTGACTTGGTCAGACTGATCCAAACGACATGTAAGGAACCAAACAACATCAGGTGTTGTTTGGCCTAGACAAACATTGTCGTTTATATGGTGTTGCCGTTTGGTTCATACCAAAGGACTTGCAGTGTCGTTGAGTTTAAATCCCAAACGACATGGAGTATCGTTGGGAATTGGCTCATGTCTTTTGGACATTATGTCCTTAAGTTTGGAATCTGCTATGTATCTATATATATAGCAACATGTCATTTGGACAAGCAGCCAGAATAGAAAGCCGAAACAGAGATTCTGAAACAGAGGGTTTGTGAGCTTTTCATTGTGTATCTTGTACCGAATCAATATACAGAACATATTGATGATATCTTGTGCTTATTAATTACATGTTGCTTGGTTTGTGGTGTAACATGGATTCCGCACTTGTTGCATCATTAAGAACAAGAAATCTTCATTGTTCAAGATCGATTTCGGGACCTACAACAACCTATTAGTAGAGATTAATTTATAATGCTCAGGGAAATTTTGATATTATAATAAACTTTCTCAAATATGTTTTTTGATCTAAACGTTTTCTAGGATGTATGTAGCACTTTTTTTATCGCTTCCTCCTGCGTCAATTGGTTTATAGACATTTGTGTGTTTTCTTATGTAAATTAGTGTTTTTAGAGTAGTAATATATAATATTATAAAGTAAAAGAATTCGAGTTAAACGGGTGAAGTTCATGCGAACATATCTACCACGCTTGTTCAATAATGGGTCAATTAGATTGGGAAAGGATTTGATTGGAAAAAATGGTTAGAATTTGACATCTTTGTATAATTGTCGTTTTGTTGTTTGTTTTGAACCTTTTGTATTTTCAGCTTCTGGCTGGCCGCTATATTTATATATAGTCGTCGTTTTTCAAAAAAAAAATATACACTTCTTTCAAGGGCTATTTTTCTTTGATTTGGATGGTTGTTGGTGTTAAATCTGTCACTTCTTATGGAAATGTTCAAGCTCTTCACACTTAAATGTCTAAAAAGGTTCAATGACGTGTCAAACAATTTGTTGATTCCAACGGCCCTTGTTGTCTTGTAAGCAATATTCTTTTTTTTTTCATAAAATTTGTATGCTTTTCCTATTGTGCTTCATTCTAGCAAAATTGCAATGGCCAGACTCACATATATCATTCTTTTAACCTTTCTCTCAAGTTTACAGTTTTACCACGATAATGACTATTTAGAATATTATGATAAATATAGTTGATGTCACAAGTTAAACAATTTAAATGTTATACGTCCAAACTTAAAAGTAGAAAAAGAAACCGATGTTAGATTTATAGTTAATTGTTTCATAGATATTTGTGCTTTTCTTTATGTAAATTAGTATTTTTAGAGTAGTGATATGTCAAAATACAAAATATTTCTTTTTAGTTAAACGGGCCTGTTTGTGTTAAGACATCTAAACTAGCTTGTTCAATGGGATAATTAAATTGTGAAAGGAAGAGTTTTTCAACTTATCTTAACAGTTACATTGTTGTAATGGGCTATTTAGTCTTTGATTTGGATAGTTGTTAATTCCAAATTTTTCATGTTAAAAGTCAGACATGTACAGAGGAAACGTAGTGGCTAGGGTTTTATTATAATGAAAAGTGATTACATAAACAAAAAAAAGTAACACTATAAATAGAGAAACAATCTAGGGTTACTAGCAAAATGGGCTAAACAATAAACCCAATATAATACAAGCCCACTAACTTTATTATGCTAACATCCCCCCTCAAAGTCACAATGCAATAGCAATAAGCATTGAGAGTTTGTCACACAAGAAACGAAACCGAGACACCGACAGAGCCTTCGTGAAAATGTCAGCAATCTGCAATGCTGATGGAACATATGGAAGCGAGATGGTCCCGAGCTGAAGATGATGACGTGTGAAGTGGCAATCAATCTCAATATGTTTTGTTCGCTCATGAAAAACAGAGTTCTTAGCAATCTGCATAGCACTTTGGTTATCACAATGTAAGGGAGTAGGCTGAGAGATGGTAACCCTCATATCGGCAAGAAGCCATCGTAACCAAACAATCTCACATGTAGTCACAACCATAGCACGATACTCAGCCTCAGTAGAAGATCTTGAAACAACATCCTGTTTCTTACTTCTCCATGAGATTAACGAATCTCCAAGAAAAACAGCAAAACCAGTGGTGGACTTGCGATCATTACGATCACTATCCCAATCAACATCACTGTAGGCACGTAACTCCAAAGAAGATGTAGAGGGAAACAGAAGACTCTGAAATCGAGTGCCACGAAGATATCTTAATATACGAAGAACAGCTCCCCAATGAACAGACGTAGGGGCAGTAACAAACTGGCTAACCACATGAACTGCATGAGCAATATCCGGACGAGTAACTGTAAGATAAACCAAGCTGCGTACAATAGTACGATACAAACTTGGATCAACCAAGGGAACACCATCACTGGGAGAATATCGCGCATTGGTTTTAAGAGGAGTGTCAACAGTTCTATTATCAGAAAGTCTTGCCCG
This sequence comes from Helianthus tuberosus, assembly GCA_030545235.1. NCBI lineage: Eukaryota > Viridiplantae > Streptophyta > Magnoliopsida > Asterales > Asteraceae > Helianthus > Helianthus tuberosus. The sequence goes on along the minus strand of JARYGA010011407.1, from coordinate 8,666 downwards.
CTGAAACAGATCAGATATATATTTTGTTTGAGAAAGAAGATATCCTTTGTGAGACTGAGCCACCTCAATACCCAAAAAATAACGGAGCAAACCCAAATCCTTCATAGCAAAACGATGAGCCAAATCACGCTTCAAGGACTCAATACCATCATAATCATCGCCTGTAATAATCATATCGTCCACATATAAAGACAAAAGAATGCGTCCTGCACTCGTACATCGAACAAACAATGCTGAATCGTGATTACTAGGAACAAAACCAAGTGAAGTAATCACTCTAGAGAACTTCTCAAACCAAGCACGAGGGGCCTGTTTGAGACCATATAGAGCTTTCCGAAGTCGCCAGACTTCACCGGGCTGATGAGCAATTCCTAGGGGAGGAATCATGTAAACCTCCTCATGGAGATCACCATTCAGAAATGCATTCTTGACATCCATTTGACAAATCTTCCACTTACGAACAGATGCGACAGCTATTAGAGTACGAACTGTAGTCATTTTTTGCTACCGGTGCAAATGTCTCCTCATAATCCATTCCATACTTTTGTGAATAACCCTTTGCTACAAGTCTGGCCTTATATCGCTCAACAGACCCGTCAGACTTTGTTTTAATCTTATATACCCAACGACAACCAATTGTATGTTTACCAGATGGTAGTGGAACCAAGTCCCATGTCCGTGTCTGATGAAGAACAGTGAGCTCTTCAGCCATAGCATTCTGCCAAAGAGGATTAGAGACAACCCCTCTATATGATTCAGGTTCAGATAGATGATGTATATTTGCGATGAAGGAGGCAAATGAAGGCGAGTAAGTAGAGTAGGCAAAATCTGGTAATTTGGTGGACTTACATTCACGAGAAGACCTCCTCAGAGGTGGAACTGTCTCAACAGGTGAAGGAGTTGTCTCGGGCATAGCCGAACCTGAAGTTGTGTCTGGCGATGTATGGGTATCTTGAACTGACCCACCAGATGCTACCGGCCCATCAGGTTCTACTGGCCCATCAGAATCAACAGATGTAGTGGGAACATTGGACGATGTTGATGCATCAATATCATAATTGAAGGGGTCAATGTTTAGGAGATCTGACTTTGTTACATTATGTGATCCGAATGGAATCGAATAGAAAGGAATATGCTCGAGGAAGATAACATGCCTTGACACATACAACTTCTTACTAACAGGATCAAAACAACGATATCCTTTCTGTGCAGTGCCATAACCTTTCAGACCACTAGCATAACCCAAAAACACACATAATGATGACTTATTTGACAATTTGTCTCGTTCAACATGAGGACGAAGAACAAAGCATGTACATCCAAAAACCCTTAATTCATCGTAATCTGGGAGTTCGCCATACAGTTTCTCAAAAGGAGACATCCCAGAGTTATGAGAAGTAGGGATCCGACTAATTACATGTTGGGCAGTTAGGAGTGCTTCTCCCCAAAAAATACTTGGGACATCGGCGGATAAAAGAAACGACCGGGCAGTTTCCATAAGATGACGATGTTTCCTTTCAGCTACACCATTCTGCTGAGGTGTGTCGGTACAAGATACCTAGTGTATTGTACCATCTGATGCAAGTAACTGGGTAAAGTCATTGGAGGTATATTCACCCCCTTGGTCACAACGAAAGCACTTTATCACAGCCGAAAATTGGGTCTTAACATAGGCTCTAAAGTCTTTGTAAATACCAAAGAACTCAGATCTACGTTTCATAAACCCAGGTATAACGAGTATAGTCATCTATAAAAGATACATAATAAATCGACCCACCCTTAGTGGATACAGGTGACGGACCCCACACATTAGAATGCACAATATCAAAAGGAGCCAAAGAACGAGAGGTACTTTGTGCAAAAGGCAGGGCGGAAAACTTTGCAAGTTTGCAACCACTACAATCAGAAATATCACAAGTGTTCAACTTACCCAAAGCACCTGTAGAAACCAAAAACCTTAAACGAGACGCGGACACATGTCCCAATCGAGAATGCCACCGATAAAAGTTAGGAGATGAATGACTCAAGCGAAAGGACGACAAGTCAACACTAGAAGCAGCAACATCAATTTCTTTGAGATCATCCAAGACATAAAGTCCACCTACCCTACGGCCGGTCCCAATCACCCTCATAGAACGTGAATCCAATACATAACAAACAGAATTAGAGAAGAGCACCAAATGACCAGATTTGCACAACTGACTAAACGAAACAAGATTTAAAGCAAGATTTGGAATAAAATAGACATTAGTGAGAGAAATATGAGGAGTAACAACTGATCCAACACCTTCTATTGGCATAGATGTAGCACTAGCAGACATAACAGACGTAGCCGAACCAGAGATCAAGGATACAAAAGATGACAAGTAGGGTGACATATGATGAGATGCACCAGAATCCAAAATCCATATGGATGAAGGAATACCTGAAGTATTAGACGAAGACATGGCTAAATTTAGAAACAACCTGAATTGGTCAAAAACCCGAGAATCTGAAGCAGGCATTGGAACTGGACCAAAAACACGTGTAGACTGAAGAGAATCATCCTTTCCCGCCATATCGTCAATACCAAGCAAAGGCAAAACAATCTAATATCAAATACAAACCCAATAGCAGAAGCACCAAATACGAATACCAATACAAACCAGATTTGAACCAAAAAAAATACGAACCAAACTTCGAACCCGAAATCTCGAACTCTTGCTAATATTTTGTCTACAAAAGTATCCACCAAGCTACAAATGATTGTGTCGTCCACTATACCAAGAAAACACTTAAAATATTGTGAACTGTACCCAAAAGCAAATACCTGATTGCAGAAGCAAATGATAATCCAAAACAAACAAAACTAGATACAATTCGCAAGAACGAACAAGATCAATAGCATAACCACCGTTGAAAGGATTCCAAAGTCTTAGACAACTCGCCAATACAAATTAAATCCTTGCAAAATATATTCTTGCTCCACTGAGAATTAATTAATAACATAAATGAATTTCATACCCACAGTTGTAATTGAATTCTATGCAAACCATTATATCCACTAACAATCAATTAACAAAATAAATAAATCGAAGAGTATTCCTTGAAGACATACCGAAGATTATCCATAATCAAATCAGCAAAACCAATATTTTGGATCGAATAGCAGCTCTGATACCATGTTAAAAGTCAGACATGTACAGAGGAAACGTAGTGGCTAGGGTTTTATTATAATGAAAAGTGATTACATAAACAAAGAAAAGTAACACTATAAATAGAGAAACAATCTAGGGTTACTAGCAAAATGGGCTAAACAATAAACCCAATATAATACAAGCCCAGTAACTTGATTATGCTAACATGTCATTCTTATGAAAATGGTCTGAAATTTTTTTACGCGGAAAGGTATCTGAAAACTTCAGCCGTGTGTCAAAAACATTTGTTGAATGGAAAAGTCCTTGAGTTGTCTTGTAAGCAATATTATTTCTTTATAAGAGTTGTATACTTTTCCTAGTGTGCTTCATTCTAGCAGTTTGCAATGGCCAGACTCATATGTATAATTCTTTTAACCTTTCTCCTACCATTTTCAGTTTTATCACAACAAATAGATAGAAATGTAAGGGTTGGTGCGTCACTCATAGCAACCGACGATGTCAAACCATGGGCGCTCTCACCTTCCGGTGATTTTGCCTTTGGGTTCAAACAAATGATGGGAAAAGATGATTTCATGTTATCTATATGGTATGACAAGATACCTGACAAGACAATCATCTGGTATCCAAAAACAACTGATACAAATCCCATGGTTTCTAGAGGATCGAAAGTTGAGCTAATTGATGGGCATGGGCTTGTGCTAACAGATCCTCAAGGCACAGTAGTATGGACCAGTTTCGGTTCATTAGATATCGCATATGGTGTTATGAACGATACAGGCAACTTTGTGATTGTTGAAAACAGTTTAAACAAAATATGGGAAAGTTTCGATTCTACAGCACACACCCTGTTGCCTACTCAGATTATGAAGAAAGGTGGAGGGTTAATGTCCACGATGAGTGAAACGAACTACTCTGATGGAAGATTCCAGTTGCGTCTGCTTCACGATGGGAATCTTGTTCTTAGTAATGTCGACATGTTTTCACGTGATCCACTTCATGCTTACTATATCAGTGTCACTTTTGATCCCTCCAATGCAACGAATTCTGGTGACCAATTGATCTTTGATGCAACGGGGTACATGTATATATTGAGAGGAAACGGCAAAAGATTTGACCTTACTCTACGAGACAAACTTCCTATTGGAGATTATTACCACTGAAGAGGTATGGTCCTAATTCTACATCTACATGGCAAGGACCACACCACTTTTCCATCTACATGGCCACCACATCAGCAAACAAACCCAGAAGCTTCTGGAAGACGTCACGGTGGCACCAAAAGATGCTCCTTCCAACAGAAAGGACGGCACATGTCACCAGTAGATGAACGCCATGTAGACCTACAGCAAATCCAGGAGCAGACCGACAGCAGCAGTACGATGTTTCCAGCATGGACGAATATAGGCGCGCCACGTGTACCACCACCCTGACCGCAACAGAGGGGACCAAGAGGATATTCCCCTTGGTCGGACAGCTGGCGCCCTATAGCAGCTGGCAAGGTCGCTCCTCCCTCTTTCACCCTCCGGCTATAAATAGGACCCTTCATCATTCAGGTTATTCTATTCTACTCTTCACCCTATCACTCACAACACACACTGTTTTCTTCCTCAGAGCAGTACTTATTCTCACGCCGGAGCCCGGTTAAGAGGGAAACCCCCATACTCCCGTCTTAACGAGCTAACGGTGTTGCTGTTTTGCAGGACCTTAGTCATCCAGCGGGTTGGAAAGAAGATTGAACCCACAGAAGAAACAATCCAGCTAGTTATCCGTTGGGGTTAACCAGTGTTTCATCATTGGCGCCCACCGCATCTTTTGCAAACCACTCTCATCTTCTTTCTTGTTCAAAAACTCACTAGAATGATTGAACCACACCCTTCTCCTCAGATAGACGGAGAAGTCTCTTCCTTTGAACTCGTTTCGGACACCGCACACGTCCAGAGAGTCCAAGGGAATGAGGCCATCCAAGAAGGACGAAGGAACAACGAGTTTCCTGATATTTTTGGAAGTGCATCCAGAGTGGTTAGCCAAACCACAAATGGAGCCACTTTCCAACCCCCATCTAGGGTCATCAACCAAACCACAAATGGAGCCACTTTCCAACTTCCACCTGGAGTAGTTCACCAAACACCTCCAATAGTTCAAACACCAAACCATGGAGCTGGCCCCTCAACCCCATCAGACCAAACACAGTTGAACTTTTCTACACTTTTAGGGCTACCCGAGGGAAAAACTCTGGCTTCCTGGTATGCCGAACAAATGGCGTCTCTAAATCTTGTCTACACACAGCTCAACGCGCAACAAGCTATCCTCCAAGCGCAAGCCAACCAGTCTGCTTTCGTTACTCCACCGCAAAGGTCTCTGAGCACTCACATGCCTCAGCAGGCCAACGCGTGGAACTTAAATCCCGAAAAGGGACATATGCCAAACATCAGAAGGCAAAGTGCGCATGACACGCGCGATACTTATGGCGAAACAGAAAGCAATTATGTGCAGTACTCCCATCAACAGAAAAGACCAGTGCAAAGTCGTTTAGGCCCGCGCAATATAAACGACGAATGGGATAGTTACAATGAAGAAGATGACACGACGTACAAGAAAGATGTAACACCCCGTGTTCTCAAGGAGTCAAAGTCAAAGTCAAGGTCAAAGTCAACGACCGATCGCGCGACTTGACTTGTAGTAATTACCTTTGATGTGTTTATTTTAGTTGTATTATGTGGAGTAATTGTCAATAATCGAAGTAATCGACGTATGTTATTCGCTATTTAATCGACTTACGACTGTGAACTGTAGGGAGTAACAATGCGATAAAGTTAACTAAACGATAATCAACTATGCTAATCAAATCGACATCGAATCGTAATATGAATCGCAACTCGAACTATGCGTTCAGGATATTGTTTTACGTGTGTCTGTGCCATTTATGTGTTACTTGTGCATGATTATTTATGTTTTGTGGTAATCAATCGAAACGCAATCGCAACTCAAATCGAATCGCAATCTACTCGAATACGCGAAACGCAAGTTAAATGTAGGATGATTATATGTTAGATATAGTAGTTGGGATTAAAAGTAATTTGATAAGCAACCCTATCGCATCGCTCGAATCGCATCGCAACGCGCTACACGCAAATCGAAACGGCAAAACTCATCGCACAAACAAGGTGACTGCTCGACCAGGCGGCCAGTCGATCGACCAGCCGATCGATCAAGTATCCGCTCAATCGACCAGCTGTCCGATCAGGCTGCCAACCGATCGAACAGCTCCTTTCGACTTCGGGTAACCCTATAAATACCCCTTGTCACTCTCAAACTTTCCACTTTTGGCAACTGACGTCCGACCAGCGCTCTCACCTTGCTTTTTCTCCGATTTCTCGCAATTCCGGTAAGATCTCGTCCTAAATCATGTACTTCCTTAATCTACACGCACTCCTACACCTTTCTATCTTTTGAATCTTAACTTTTAACCGTGAAATCACTAGATTTGAGGTGTTCTAGGATGATGTCATCATGTGTTCTTGAAGAACTTCATGTTTTGGCTTCAATCCACCAAGAACAACTTAGATCTAAAGGATTTCCACATAAATAAACAAAGATCTTGCATAGATCTAAACATATTCGCCGTAAAAGGGATTGAAGGAAGATTTTTCTAACTTTCTTTCAACTCTTTTACACTCAATGCACTCAAACCCGATGGAATCGGAGCTAATACTAATCGTCTACTCATTCTTAGTGATGTATCAGTGCTAGATCCAAGTTCCATCTGAAAGATAGTGATTCGGGTTTGGACATGAACGACCGTCTCAGACCGTGCACTGACGGATCAGGGTGATTCCTGTTCGGTCAGGTCATTGGGGACAAGATGGGGTTCCCATTGTTCAAACCAGCTATTACACCATCTCGATCAAGTTACAACACTTCAAACAGAATCAAGTAACAACACGGTTAGATCAGTGGGACGAATCGCCGTCCGATCGGACTGCTGTCCGACCAGGTTGACACTCGAGCGACCCACTGTAAGACCAGGTTGTATTAGATTAAACACTTAAACAATTTTCAACATATTCAATGCACAAAGGGATGCCACCCGATCGAACAACCGTCCGACCGAGTGACAACCTACTATGAACTTGTTTTCACTAAGTAACCAAACCATTCGAGTCGCCGTCCGATCGACCGACCGTTCGATCGACCGACCTGAAAGGTAGAGAAACTTCTCTGTTTTCTAAATACTACAACGAAAACTTCAAAAGTCAAGCCATCATACACAAACACATCCTTCTCAAAAGGAAGTAACAATCCACTCGAACGGTCATCCGACCGGACAACCGTCCGAACGGACTGTCACTCGAACGACCGGTCGTCCGATCGGACTACCATCCGATCGAACTGCTGTCCTACCCACTTGCACTCTGTATCAATTTACACGCCGCTTATCTTTTGTGCTATCGTTAATCTGTTCAGGCTAACCTTACTCTACGCGCTCCCTTCAATCCATCAACGCTGTGAGTATACTCGAACCCTTTTTGCTTTATGCACTTTTGGGTGTTACATACGTTATGAATATTCAAATCACATCAAACACACTACTCAATACTATTTAAACGCTAACCGTTATTGCATGTATTACGTGGCTAAATGAATGCTTGTTTGTTATGTTTACACATGGAATGCTACCCACCTGCCTTAGCAACGATAGTACTATAGTTTGGACTCAGCACCCGTTCGCGGGGGTTGTTAAGGACTATTATTTGCATGGATCACAGTGGTGATTATGTATTACGAACTGTCCCGGACAGTCAACTCGCAGTCATTGGTGTCGATAGACCCTTGTCAATAACTAACGTGCCTCATTTCACTATGCGTACGTGCTGGTTATGCGTAAACGAATTTCGAACTTTATTATATCTATTAAACTTGTATGCTCACCTTTACACTATGTGTATTGACTTTTACTTTAACGTATGTGACAGGTGCTTAAGTTGTTTGCCAGCTTAGGCCGCTATGAAATCGAGGCTAGGAAAGACCTAGGGCACCTTGTTTGCTATGTGACGAAGTCGAAAGCTAGGGGAAAAGGGGCTCTAGGAATAAATAAACAATTTATCTATATTTGTGCTCTCGAAGCAGATAAACAATTGGGCTATTTGAAAAATCTGAGTTGTCGGAACAGAACTATTTGACTAGATTTTGTCTGTAATAATTATGTTACTTTTTATGTCATTGTATGGGACGTGATGTTTTAAATAATTAGTAATTATAATTGTTGTGGAAACTTCTGGACAATCTGTTTCGCTGAGTGCCACGCCCCGATGTTTCCAACATCGGTTGGGGTGTGACAGATTGGTATCAGAGCCATAACTATAGGGAATTTGGCAAGACTCGACCTAGTCCGGGTCGATGTCTTAGAAACGACCTAGACTATAGTTAAGGTACCAACAGACTGACTTGTGCATACCCAGTAGGGGTTTTTGTACGAGCATACTTATTATTTCTCGCTATTCTCGCTTACACTACACTATCACTGCATCC
>JARYGA010011406.1:0-41224 GCA_030545235.1 Helianthus tuberosus | reverse complement strand
TGGATCCTTCTAATTCTGAAGTATATTCAAAATGGGGAAATGCCCACAAGGGAGAATCCTAGAGCCTTCAGGATTAAGGTATCTCAATTTAGTATATTAAATAACATGTTGTATAAGAGATCTCTTGCAGGTCCCTATTTGCGGTGTATTGAGGATCTAGAAATTCAAGAAGTCTTGAAGGATTTTCATGAAGGAGACTGTGAAAATCACACTAGGGGCAGAGCATTATTCTTAAGGATCCTTAGAACAGGTTACTATTGGCCTACAATGAAGAAGGATGATGTAGAGTATGCAAGGAAATGTGATGCTTGGCAAAGACATAGCAACATCCTACATCAGCCAACAGAGCCTTTATATCCAATAATTTCCTCTTGGCCATTCATGAAATAGGGAATATATATTGCAGGCAAACTCCCAAAAGCACCTAGGGGAAAAGTATTCATGCTAGCTATGATGGACTACTTCTCCAAATTGATAGAAGCAGAAGCTTTTGTTCAAGTCAGGGAAAAGGAAGTCATATCCTTCATTAAAAGAACATTATTACTAGATTTGGAATTCCTTCTGAAATTATTTATGATAATGGATCCCAATTTATTAGAAGTAGAACTACTAACTTTTGTGACAACTGAGGAATTAAGATGATAACATCAACGCCAGTCCACCCACAAGCTAATGGTCAAGCAGAATCAAGTAACAAGATCATCATCAATAACTTGAAGAATAAACTAGGATCCAAGAAAGGAAACTGGGCTGAAGAGCTACCATATGTCCTTTGGGCAGATAGGACAACTCCAAAGAATGCCACAAGCCAGACTCCATTCTCCCTAGTCTTTGGAACTGAGGCAGTGATCCCTACAGAGATGGCGGTTCCTATAGCCAGAACAAGCATCCGTGATCCTGAAACAAATGCTGAAAACCAGACCCAGGACCTGGATACTGCGGATGAGCTCAGAGATTTGGCAAGAATAAGGATGGCTAGCTATCAACAAAGAATGGCTGGAGCACACAACAAGAATGTCAAGATCAAAAGATTTCAAGTTGGTGATTTGGTGCTAAGGAAAGAATTCTAAAACACTACAAATCCAGCTGATGGTAAATTAGCACCAAAATGGGAAGGCCCCAGTTTGATAGAAGCAGAAGCTGGAAAAGGGGCATATCGCTTATTAACTATGGATGGTGATATCCTACCAAGAGCTTGGAATGCTGTTCATTTGAAGAAATACTTCATGTAAGAAGGATCAAGGATCCTTAGATACTCCAGTATTCTGTACCAAGAATAAGGATCCTCAAAGATCCTTAATTTGGTAACATCTTACATTCACTCTCTTTCATTTTATACTTATTATTCATTATAAGGAGAGGGTGTTAGGCATTTAACATCCAATTTCATCAAGTTTTAAGCTTTTGCAGAAATTTTTAACATTTTTTCACAGAGGATTAAGGGGTTGGCCACCTCTCTCCCGTGTTTGAGGTATCTTATACCTTCTAAGGTTTATAGGTTTTCACCTTTCACACGAATTGGGTTTTGACACCCCGCCAGTAGCGCACGTTTATCCAAGTATGGTTCGAGGCAATGGGACCAGTACACGCTTAGTGGGTGACAATTTCATTGTTGTTGGCCATATGTAGGATCTCAAATACAATGGTAGACATACCATACATTTGTTATCCAAAGGTTTCAAACGTTTTCACGTTAGCTAAGGTTTTGTTATTTTCATGTCACTTACGTTGGGCTTGTCCCTAGTTCGGGCCAGACCCCAAGGATTTTGGGCTTGTCCCTAGTTTATTTGTGCTTGTCCCCAGTTTGTTTAGGCTTGTCCCCAGTTATGATGGGTTTATCCCCAGGATATTTGGCTTAGTCCCAAGTTCTTTTTTAAAGGTTCTTGAAGCTTTAAAGGTTTGCAAATAAGGATTCTGAATCCTTAAACCTTAACTGATTTCCTGGTCTATGTATGCAATTGTAAGTCTTAAGGATATAGGATCCTAACTTGGATTCTCTGGTATGTTTTATCCTTAGTTTATTTACATCGTTGATTACACCCTAGACCATCCAATTCAGGATATATAATCCTTGATCCCATAACTTCTCACATTTTCTAGAGTTGTTATGATAGAGAATTGGTATATTTTTGACAATCCAAAATTCTCTATGTTTTGTAAAATAAAGCTAATGATTAACATAAGCATATCAGAACAACATTTCAGAAATAAAAATACAACCCAAGATATAGTTAAAAGGTTGTAACTTTTATTAAAACCCCATTAAACGGTTACCAAAATAATCAACCCAAGTCTCTACCAGCAAAACGTGGCGCTTCCACTTGGGTTGATAAAGGGTGTCTATACTAATTGTTCTTAAGATGCAGGAAAATAAAGGCGAGGGGTGTAAAGGCTTCATCCTCAACAAACAGAAGGACCCATCCACCTTTGCCACCCCCATTGTCTTAAGGATCATGGATCCTTACCCTAAAGCTATTGTTTAGATACTTACAGGCCATAATTGTTCAGAAACAAAAACATCATAAACCAAAAAACCAAACCACAAATCCTAAAAAGTGGGCTCAGGCCTCGTCCATATAATCCTTCATTGCCCGCTTCTGCAGCACCACCTTCAGCTGCACCTTCTTCACCACCCTCCTTAGTATCCTTCACCTTGCTTGGTCCTCCTTCCAAAGCCATCACCTGATCCACCTCACAATCAATGCCTAGGTCCAGGAGAGTCTGCTTCCATCCAGCAATGTCCCAAGCAGACCGGTCAAACACAGGATCCATAGCCTCTTGGGCTATCTTTGTTACACCCACAAAATACCACATGCGGAAACCCCCATGAGGCGTGTGATGTACTAGGATCCAGCCACTAATCACATTAAACTAACAATAATGTAACATACTCAAAGTCTTGTTCAATGTGAAAAGTGTAATTCATAACATTAGTTTAAAACCAAATACGTTCAGCGGAAGCATAAAATATTGTTCAACAAGTTCAATATAGTATTATTTGAAAACATTCCAACTTCAAATGTCTTTCCAAGTGCGACGACCCATGACCACTCAAGCATCCCAAACTGCAAGTTCCATATCAATGTTTCTATCGACCTGCAAGCATGTAGAAAAAAAGTATCAGTATTGTTTTGGTCAAAAATCACACAAGGATAATGCAACCAAATCCGATTTTTGTGAGGTTAGATGCTTGATTAAATGAATAATGAGAAAATGAACTGCTTGTTGAATGTGAAGATGAACATAACGATTTTTTACGAGGAAAAGCCCTTGATCGCTAGCAGATCGCCGGCATAAAAACCTCAGATAGTGAAAACTATCACTATCAACTATATTGAACAAAAAAGATTACAACTTTGGATGTTGATCAAGTGTGTTACAACTGATTGAATGCTAAGTGTGTTGTGAAAACTCTCGTTTGTAATGATTGCGAGAGAATGTGTGTGTGTTCTCTGATTCGTAGTGTGTGTATATGAAAGTGATAACTGTCCTACAACACTTGATCAGCCCCTTCACTCCTAGAAATAACAAAATAACCGAAAATTAAGGTAGTCCACATTTTTTCCCCATGACCATCATGAAAATAGCACATGTGCGGCATCTTGAAGGAATATTCCCGAGATTCTAGCAGAGATTTAGTCCACTAAGTCCATTATCTGCGTATAAACATTAAAAACATGACAATTGTTAGAAATCATAAGCAATGTTAAGGATCCTGGATCCTAAGACTCTGGATCCTCAGACTCCCTGCATAATCCGTTAAGGATCTGTGATCCATGCCCAGTCTCAGGATAGATGATCCTTAGCACAAAATCCATGCCCTAACAATTGCCCCCAATATGGCAGTTGTGATAAGTATTCACAGATGTCATATTTCCATTAGAAGCGGATAGCCGTTGCTGCTGGTAACTAGTCGTTACACTGGTTGTCGTCACTGATAAGACCTGCTATAATCATCATTGCAAAATATAGAGTTAGAGACAACTCCTCAAGTGCTTTTTCAAATCAGAAGATCCTTCTGTTCATGGAGAATGAATCCTTCTACTCCATTCGCTATTAACCTTCCTGCACTTTAATTTCAGCATAGACACTTTAACTATTAGATAGCCCTATCCGGCCTGGGTGGATGGTCCACGGTTTTGCTGGTGAAATCCAGGCCAGATGATTTTGATACATAATGAATGGGTAATAACATTAAACTTTTTTACCTACATCTGTTGTTTCTTCCCTCTTTATTTTTCATGTATGCTTTCTATTTTCAAAGATATCATCGCCAAACAACTGGAAAGTTATTGGAATTCTGATGATAATGTTAAACTTTTACAGAAAACTTAAAGTGTTCGGACAAATGTGGATCAATGATCCTTAACCAAAAAGGATAAGAGACAACTTGCAGCTTAAAAAAAGTTAGAATATAACATACCAGAGAATCCAAGTTAGGATTCTATATCCTTGTAAATCAATACTGAATAAACAAACTGTGAAAAGTAAAGTTTCGAGGATCCAGGATCCTTATTGTCAGAATTTGTATAACTTTAAAGCTCCAAGATCCTGTAAGAAAAATAAACTTGGGACCAAGCCAAATAATTGGGAATGAACCCATAATAACTGGGGACAAGCCAAAATAGACTGGGGACATGCCTAACAGACTGGGGACAAACCCAAATAAACTGGGGACAAGTCCAACAAACTGGGGACAAGCCCAAACAACTTGGGACAAGCCCAAATAAACGAGTGTAAACTGGGGTCAAGCCCAAATAAACTTGTGTAAACTAGAGTATGGCCCAAACTGACGACTATCCAAACTTAGGAATGGATGTATGGTACGTCTACCATTATACTTAGGATCCTAAATACAGCCAGCACAATGAAATTGTCAGCCCCTAAAGCGAGTACTAGTCCCATTGCCTTTAACTGCATTAGGATAATCGTGCGCAACTGGCGAAGGTGTAGGGACCTTAAACTGGGGATAAGCCCATAAACTGGGGACAATCCCAAAAACTGGGGACAAGCCCAAAAAACTGGGGACAAGCCCAAAACTTTGGAGAGTTGGCCAACCACTTTGATCTTCTGTAAAATGATAACAACTCTGCAAAAGCTTAAACTTTATGAAAATAGATGTTAAATGTTTAACATCTTTAACTTATGATAAGTAATAAGTATAAAATGAATGAAAATGAAAGTAACGTGTTACCAAATGTAGAATCATATATCCTTTGCGGATCCCGGATCCTTAATCAGAATACTGGTATCGCTGAGGATCCCTGATCCTTCTTAAAGTATTTTTTGAGATGAACAGCATTCCAAGCTCTTGGTAGGAGATCACCATCCATTGTTAATAAACGATATGCCCCCTTTCCTGCTTCAGCTTCAATTAGATAGGGGCCTTCCCATTTTGGTGCTAGCTTGCCATCAGCAGGATTTGTCGTATTTTGGAATGCTTTCCTTAATATCATATCACCAACTTGAAACTTTCTGACCCTGACAGTCTTGTTGTAAGCTCCAGCTACTCTTTGTTGATAACTGGCCATCTGTCACAAAAGTTAGTAGTTCTACTCCCAATAAATTGGGATCCATTATCACAAATAATTTCAGAAGGTATACAAAATCTAGTAGTATTGTTTCCTTAATGAAGGATATAACTTCCTTTTCTCTGACTTTGAGCAAAGGCTTCTGCTTCTATCCATTTAGAGAAGTAGTTTGTCATGGCTAGCATAAATACTTTCCCTCCTGGTGCCTTGGGAAGCTTGATTACTATATCCATTCCCCATCTCATGAATGGCCAAGAAGAGGATATATGATGCAGGAGCTCCGCTGGTTGATGAAGGATATTGCTATGTCTCTGACAAGCATCATATTTCTTTGCATAATCCACAGCATCCTTCTTCATTGTAGGCCAATAGTATCCTGTTCTAAGGATCCTTCAGAACAGTGCTCTGCCCCAGTGTGGTTTCCACAATCTCCTTCATGAAAATCCTTTAGAACTTCTTGAATTTCTGGATCCTCAATGCACCTTAGATATGGACCTGCAAGAGATTGTTTATATAAGATGTTATTTAGTATTGAAAATTGAGAAACCTTGACTTTGAAAGCTCTAGGATTCTCTCCAGTAGGGATCTTCCCATGTTGTATATATCTTAGGATCGGAAGGATCCAGGATCCTGAATTTGACTGTGCACCATCAGTAGGTATGATTGCAGAATCCTCTACTATCTCCATAGCTGTGTGATCCTCAATAGCAGGAGCAAAGATGTGGATGATGGGTATCTTGACATCCTCTGGAATCTTCAATGATGATCCAAGATTAGCTAGGGCATCATCTTCTGCATTTTCTTCCCTAGGTACCTGTGTTAGACTGAAAAAAGCAAAAGAATCTGCCAATTTCTTGACTATTTCTAAATACTTGATTAGCTTTTCAGCATAAGAACCGTTATAATGGTTAGTAATTAACAGAGAATCTACATATACTTGAAGATACCTGATCCTCATATTCTTAGCTAATTGCAAACCTGCTATTAAGGCCTCATATTGTGCCTCATTATTAGTGGTTTGGAATTCACATGTGATGGATTGGGGTATAATGTCCCCCTGTGGCGATTTTTGTAGTGTGCTTTGTCCAGTTCCTTTAACATTTGAAGCTCTATCCGTGAAGACTGTCCAAGGATCTTTGGTCTTCTCAAGTTGTTGAACTTCTAATTCAGCTTCCCTTTGTAGATCACTACTGAAATCAGCCACAAAGTCAGCTAAAACTTGGGACTTGATGGCAGTCATGGGTTCATACTTAATGTCATATGCACTAAGCTTGACTATCTACTTTGCCATTCTATCTAACATTTCAGGTTTCCTGAGAACATTCTTAATAAGAAAGTTAGTTTTCATAATAACAGTGTGAGTTTCGAAATAATGTCTATGTTGCGGAAGCCATAATTAAATCAAGAATTAATTTCTCTAAATGAGAATACCTGGCCTCAGCATCAAGTAGACTTTTACTTACATAGTATACCGGATGATGAGAGCCTTCATGATCCTTAACTAGGACCGCACTTACTGCTTTAGCTAAAACAGCTAAGTATAAGGATAATGATTCTCCATTTTCTAGTTTCATCAGGGCTGGCGCTGAGGATAGATAATCCTTAAGAGTCTTGAGTGCAGCTTCATGCTTATCAGTCCACTCAAACTTCTTATTCTTCCTCAATATGTCTTACCTGCCTTGAGCAATTTGTCTACCTCTGCTTGGATAATGGCATTTCTTTCGGGTGTAAATTTCCTCCTTTTTTGGTGTATTGGCTTGAAAGACCTGTCAATACCAAGTTTGTGAGTAATAACATCCTTAGATATACCTGTCATGTCTTCATGTTTCCAAGAAAAGGTAGACTTTCTTCTTTTCAAGAAGGATATTAAATCCTGCTCAATACTTTCTAGGATCCCGGATCCTATAAAATTTTGGATTTAGGATCCTCTGGGTTCAACAGAATATCCTTGACATCTTGCTCTCTTGCCTCCATGACGTCTTTCTCCTTGGAGGCTGGTTTCATTGAAGAAGTGCAACAGTTCTTTGCCTCCAGCTGATCACTCTCTATCTTTACCACACCCCATAGAGTTGGGAGCTTGACACATCGATGATATGTTGAGGGGATTGCCTTTATATCGTGTATCCATGGCCTGCCAAGGATAACATTACAGCAAGATAAGCAATCAATAACATAGAATTTTTTAACAGAATTCACTCCCTCTATATAGATAGGAAGTTTGATGTCCCTCAATGTATTCTTTGTCTCTCCACTGAATCCCACAAGGATAAATGATCCTGGGACAATGTCAGATTCAAGGATGTTCATTCTTTTGAGGACATCCAACTGGATTATGTTAACTGAGCTTCCCCCATCAATGAGAATCCTACGAACAAAATGGTTAGATATAAATAATGTAATAACCAAACCGTCATGATGAGGATCCTGTATGTCTACACGATCATCCCTATCAAAGGATATGACTTTTTCCTGGGTAAGAATGGAAGTTCAAACAGGTTTGTCCCCATTATCCATATTTGTTTCCTTTGCATGTCTTTTAGCTGCTGAGAACCTCCGGAGATGAAATGGATGATTTGAGCATCAGCTGGTGGAGGAGGAGCTTTTTCAGGAACTTTCTCATAATCTTGGATCCTTGACTTTTTCCTTCCAAGCAATTCCTTCAAGTATCCTTTGCTCAAAAGATAACCTATCTCCTTCCTTAATGATATGCACTCATCTGTGAGATGACCAAAAATCCTCATGGTAGGCACACCATTTCGATTTATCTTTGGTAGTAGGCGGTTTGTCATTCTTCCTTGGCCACCTAGCCTTGTCACCTAAATTCTGCATAGCAAGGATTAGTTCACTATTATCAGCAGAAAAACAAAATTCAGAAATAGGAGGATAATCCTCATCATCTTCCTCTTGTTCCACAGCACACACGTTCTGGTTGTCATGCTTGGAGTATTGCTTGGATCAGTTATTCTTGAAATAGGATCCTTGTTTGTCTTGCTTTGAGGATCCTGACAACCTCTCCTGGATCCTTTTGTCATCCTCTAAACGGATGAACCTAAGGGCCCTGTTCCTTACCTCATCAAGGTTCCTGCAAGGTGTCATAACAAGATCATCATAGAATTATGAATCCTTAAGTAAACCCATTTTAAAAGCCTCTACAGCTGTGGCAATATCTAAGTTAGGGATTTCTAAGGATTCTCTACTAAATTTAGCTATATAATCCCTTAATGATTCATTATGACCTTGGGTGATCCTATATAAGTCCCTAGTCAACCTTTCAAATGTTCTACTACATGAAAATTGATTATTGAACAAGTTAACTAGATTAGAAAATGAAGTAATAGAGTAAGGGGGAAGACTTAGCAGCCATTTAAGAGCTGATCCTGTCAGTGTGGATCCAAAACCCTTGCAAAGACATGCTTCTTTTAACCTTTCAGGAATGGGATTGACCTCCATTCTCTCCCTGTATTGTGCTACATGCTCTTCTGGATCAGTTGTACCATCATAGAGTTTCATATTTGGTGTTTGAAATCTCTTTGGCATCTTCGCATTACATATAGGTGGTGCAACGCGAGACACCTTGTGACTCCCATCCGGGATCTCAGGAATGGGTTTAACCACTCCCGAGACACTTGATATCATATCCTTGAGTTTTTGCAGGAATGGGATTGACCTCCATTCTCTCCCTGTATTGTGCTACATGCTCTTCTGGATCAGTTGTACCATCATAGAGTTTCATATTTGGTGTTTGAAATCTCTTTGGCATCTCCGCATTACATATAGGTGGTGCAACGCGAGACACCTTGTGACTCCCATTCGGGATCTCAGGAATGGGTTTAACCACTCCCGAGACACTTGATATCATATCCTTGAGTTTTTGCAACTCCCAAGCCATGGCCTGGTTGATGCCTGTCTCCTACACAAAGCCATGGTTAGCATTATAAGAAGTATTTAAAGTGTTACCTCCTGATGGATTCAAGGTTGGGATTCCTGATGTGAATCCATATTGATGTGATTCTGGCATGATTGAGGGACCAGATGAAGCAACGGTCTGCATGGGAATGAAATCTCCCACAAGAATTTCAGAACTTCTGGGTTGTTGACTCCCTAAGGATCCTTGATCCTGGAAGATGTTGGATCCAGGATACATTGGAGCTGAATGTCTTGGATCCTTGAACTTGCGATGAGGATCCTTGATGCTGAGGGTAGTATCCTTGACCTGTTAGCGTCCCCATGTATCATCCCGAACTAAATAAGGATCCTTGATGCTGAGATGAGGATCCTGAGGCTGAAAAGAGGATCCTTGAGGCTGGAAGTAGGATCCTTAAGGATGCGCTGACTCCAGTGATCCTTGCCGAAGGATAGAGGATCCTTGAATCTGGACACTAGATCCTTCGGAAAACTGGATTGTTGATGATGGAGTAGTAAAATCCAATGACCTAGGCATCAATGGGGAGTGATCCTCTGCTGATTTTTTCAATTTCTTGATTTCATCAATTTCGCGAAGGATCCTGCCATTAGTTTCGTCCTGCTGTTGCATGTATCCTCTCATCTGCAAAATCAAAGTATAAAGATCACTGTTAGTAGGTGTAGAGGAAGAAACAACAGTTGGTTTTGTGAAAACAGGGGTTGTCTTCTTCGGAGCATTCTCAGCATTCTTCTAGAATGCAGGGGGGAGGATGCAAATGCGGAATGCCCTGTGATGAGGTAACCACCGACATGGAACTTGAAGTAGTTTTTCCCTGAGAAGCCATGTGGTTAAAGGTAACACACAGAAATGAATGAAATGAATAAAACTTCTCAGAATTGAAGCACCAATTGCCCCACGGTGGGTGCCAAACTGTTTTGGTCAAAAATCACAAAAGGATAATGCAACCAAATCCGATTTTTGTGAGGTTAGATGCTTGATTAAATGAACAATGAGAAAATGAACTGCTTGTTGAATGTGAAGATGAACACAATGATTTTTTACGAGGAAAAACCCTTGATCACTAGCAGATCGCCAGCGTAAAAACCTCGGATAGTGAAAACTATCACTATCAACTATATTGAACGAAAAAAGATTACAACTTTGGATGTTGATCAAGTGTGTTACAACTGAACGAATGTTAAGTGTGTTGTGAAAACTCTCGTTTATAATGATTGCGAGAGAATGGGTGTGTGTTCTCTGATTCGTATTGTGTGTATATGAAGGTGATAACTGTCCTACAACACTTGATCAGCCCCTTCACTCCCAGAAATAACAAAATAACTGAAAATTAAGGTAGTCCATGTTTTTTCCCCATGACCATCATGAAAATAGCACATGTGCGGCATCTTGAAGGAATATTCCCGAGATTCTAGCTGAGATTTAGTCCACTGAGTCCATTATCTGCGTATAAACATTAAAAACGTGACAACTGTTAGAAATCATAAGTAATGTTAAGGATCCTAGATCCTCAGACTCTGGATCCCCAGACTCCCTGCACAATCCGTTAAGGATCTGTGATCCATGCCCAGTCTCAGGATAGATGATCCTTAGCACAAAATCCATGCCCTAACAAGTATAAAGCTGGCGAGTTCACAGTTTTGTAAAACATTTAGTTGCCAAGTGTTTAGTTTAAAGACATGTTGATAATAACTCGATACCATAGTGACATCAGTTTGTTTGCCCTTTCCCAATGCCTATCAACATTGGTCATGTGGTTAAGGTCATTAGTTCACGCCCGTCCTCCCTGGTATGGTGTGATGTTGTCAAGCCTATTAGCGCTATCAACTAATACCCCGTTGCCTCCCCGGCAACTAGTTCGGTAGTAAGATGCGACTTAAGTGATAGAGTTGAGTGTATTATCCAACATCGAAGTTAAACTACAGTAGTATAAGTATTCCTCCCTGGAATATTAATTTTTTTGTCCCTCCCCGGGACGCATGCTTGTGTAACAGATTAGTGAACTCACCTTAGATTTGCTCGGTAAGTTTAGTTACGCTGTTTAAAGTTGGTCAACCAAGTCCTATTATGGTTATGAATAACAGTTAGGATTCCGTACAAGTAATTCACGTATTTATAGTTTTCATGCACACAAGAATTCATCGTATAACACATGGCAGGTTCTTGGGCCTCATACAAGTTTACATCACAAGTCCATGTTTCAAATAACCACCTAACAGTTCCTATCATTCATCATAGAAGTATGGGGCCCAGTTGACTCTAGGCCCAATGAGAGTGTACAACTAAATTTCAAGTGTGCGGTCTAATGTACGGCCCACCAGAAGACAGCCCACACAAAGTGTGCGGCCTGCTCCGAGTCTACGACCCCAGGTTTGTGCGGCCCAATATCAATGTTTGACCCAAAAGTAGTGTGCGACAGAATAAAGGTGTGCGACTCCCTTTTTAGTGTACGATATAATGGGTATGGGACATGGAGTGTGTGGGTTCTGTTGAACCTTGCCGTGATTTACGGATCTACCATAACCACCCATGATTTACCCAATTAATCAGTTATTTCCATATCAACAATTTACAACACACACACGTCCAAATCCGATCAATCGGTTACAACATTGAAGTTCACGAACCTTAATCATTACCTAGTAACTACATTGTCACACCCCGACCACGTGGAACATACAAAACGTGGCGGAAACATCGGGGAGTGTTGTAACAGAATTAATCGTTTCAAATCCATGGCAATTAAAGTTTCGTTTTATTGATTACAAGTGTTACAATGTCTTAACAAACAAGGAAATACAACATAATTAACTAGTCTTGCATCTTTTATTGTCACTAAAGCCCAAGTCTGCCTATGTGTATCTTGATCATCTTATGCAACAGTTCCTGAAAAACACATGTGAAAATAGGTACGTCAGCATAAAAATGCCTGTGAGATACATAGGTTTTGTGAAAATAGGTTTCATGACTTATGTTTGAGAAAATGTTTAGTCATGAACCTTGTTATTTGCTTTGCTTTGTAAATCATTTGAAAAACAATAAGTTCAGATGATATGTATAAATAAGTGAAATAATGTATGGTTAAATGAATAACCATTTAAGATGAGTTTGTATAAGATAAGTTGTTTGTAAAACAATGTCTTGTGAAAAGTATGTTATTTGTATAAAATGTTCTATGTATCAAACTGAAATGATTCAAATAACGCTACGACATGTAATACCATACAAACACTTATATATAGGAAGTACCAGCGGCGTATCCACCATGTTTGTATCATATTACACACGCATCGTTACTTAATCACTTAATCAAACCAAACCACCAATATAGAATGTCTATGTTTAACAATTGAAGAAATGTTTATGTATGGTAAGTAATGTAAAGTTAAACGAATAACCTTATAGTAGCATATAAAAAGTATACTTTGGATTTGTAAGTAGCATATTAAACTATGTTTTTGGTTTAGTAAGTAACATATCAAAATATGCTTTGGATGTGATAAATAACATATTAAACTATGTTTTTGGTTTAATAAGTAACATATCAAAACATGCTTTGGATGTGATAAATAACATATTAAACTATGTTTTTGGTTTAATAAGTAACATATCAAAATATGCTTTGGATGTGATAAATAACATATTAAACTATGTTTTTGGTTTAATAAGTAACATATCAAAATATGCTTTGGATGTGATAAATAACATATTAAACTATGTTTTTGGTTTAGTAAGTAACATATCAAAATATGCTTTGGATGTGATAAATAACATATTAAACTATGTTTTTGGTTTAGTAAGTAACATATCAAAATATGCTTTGGATGATTAATAAAATAAATATGTTGGTTTTGAACAATACCACACATGAGAGTATATCAAACTATACTTTAATAGTGTGATTTAAGAATTCATTCAGACCTGGTGCATCAAAATACACCTTTGAGACTATAAGGATACCACAAAGGCAATCCCTATTTGGATGGAGCAACAAATTGGTTTCAGACATTCCATGCCAACAGGAATGGGGTGTCAAATCCTATAGCGCTATATCATACTAACAATCGGTCTGGTGAACAAAATAAGTACAATTCAACCATTTATTTTATGTTTTTTAGAGAAATCAGTGTTTAAAACCATAGATAGTCATTTAGTTTGTCAAAAGATAAGTAATAACTTGTATGATCAAATGTCAAAATGTAAGTATGTGATGAAATCAGTTGTACTAAGTAATGCACACAATGGGCACACGTAGCATGAAATGTAATGTAAAATGATGTACCAAGTATGCTAAGTTAACATACGAAGCAGAAAAGTCATGTAAATCAATGTACTAATAGTGTACTAATGAACATAACCAGTATATGATGTGAAAACAGGAAAGCATGAAAGTAACAAGTAGGCACATGTGTTTCACCCCAAAACAGTTTGGAAAACAGTAAAAGAGGGGTCTATGTACTCACTTGAGATTGCTCAGTAGTCCTTGAGTAACAACCAAACAATGCTAGAGATCGCGGATATCAAACGGCACCTAATATAGGTAACTACATTAATAAACCGGACCTAGATCGGAAGATTGGGTAGCATTAGGGTTTGTAAACCAAACGAGTGTAGAGACTCGTGTCATTTGGTTTAACAAAGCCTACATACTAAATGAAACTTAACCTAAAAGCTTACGACCCATTACGACCCGTTTAGGTAGCTTATGCTACTTTAACGCGTCGTTCGCGTGAAACGCGTTCGGACCGCCTAACTAGTCCTATGACAAGTGTTATATGCCTAAACATGTTACATAATCAGTTATGTGACAAAAGTTTAGGTTACATTTTCTTAATTACCAATTATACATGAAAAGGGTATTCTGGTAATTTACCTAAGGCATATAAACTACCTATCATACAACTACTTAAACGATGTGACCATAGGGTATAACCTCGGAAGGTTATTCCCTACCTACTATGGTCACCTAATGTATTTGGTCGGATCTTAATGATCGACC
The DNA here is from genome assembly GCA_030545235.1 of Helianthus tuberosus. Lineage (NCBI taxonomy): Eukaryota > Viridiplantae > Streptophyta > Magnoliopsida > Asterales > Asteraceae > Helianthus > Helianthus tuberosus. Next base: position 26,772 of record JARYGA010011406.1, on the reverse strand, counting down.
AAACTGGGTCGGGTTCGAAGGTATAGGCGATTTATTAGATCGCCTACCCTACGACCCTAGACAACGTGGTAATCAGTGGGCATAGTCCCAAGGGACTATGACCAACGTGATTACACTCACGTTGCGAAGTTCAAACGAACTTCGCATTGACCATTACTGGTCAACGCTGAAAGTCAAACAAAGTTTGACTTTCTGACTCGAAAAGCAATAAAATAAGGAAAAGAACGAAAGAATACTTACGAAGGGTCCCCGAATGCTAATCCCGATCCAAGAACTCAGGTATGAAACAATGGTTTCAACTTAGAGCTCTCAAATCAGAATTCTTGTGCAAAATGAGGTTGTGTGGGTTGGGTATTTATAGGAATACCCGAACCGTTAGGATCGTTTCATGGAAAACGTGCCATGATCCAACCCGTACACTTGTCGGAACCTTATGGAAGCTTAAAATGGTTCTTATCATCATGACTAGGCAATTGGGAACATGTGGTGGAGGATCAAACAGCTGCAGCCTGCTGTTTAAAAACTCTGAATCTGGTCAGCAGACCCCTAGCGCACCGCTACGCTAAAAGTGTAGCGCACCGCTAGGCTTAAGTTTGGCAGATTTACACTTTTGGTCCCTGTCATGTATTCAGCCCATTTTCGACACGTTTAAGGCCCGTTAACCCCATTTCAAAGCTCTAAAATGAACTTAAAGTATAGGTAACTTAAAATGTGCTCAAAAATATCTCGGATGTCGGTTCGTTTAACCGTACGGTTGCGATGTTCGGTTAATTACGACGGAATGCGCATAAGCGCGAAAAACGATCCAAATGACGCGACGAATGGATTTTTGGCAAGCCAAACACTAAAGCATAATATAGTCATGCTTACATAAATTTTTGGATGTCCGGATGTATTCAGAACGTAAGTTATGCGTAAAAATGCAAACTTGTGCACTTTTTGACGCTTTTAGTCCCTGAATGCCACAAAAGTTTATTTTAGCATACCGAACACCTCAAAGCCTATTTCTAAGCTATGTAAAGGATATTTATGGTATGTTTAACTTATGGTCATGTTTCGGAAGGTCTGTTACAGTTCAAATTGGCATACTTTCGCAGTTTGTCAACTTTAGTCCCTGTAAGCGATTAAACTTTGATTTCACCACACCAAACCTTCCAAAACTTATATCTAAGTTATGTAAAGGTTATTTAAGGTATGTTAAGCCTATTTCACTATTCCGGAGTGTTTGTTGGATTAAACTGGTTATATTTACGCATCAGTGCGCGTATAGCCTTCCAGAAAGTGATTTAGAGTTTGAATTTGAACAAGAATTTATATGTGCAAATGATACACATATTTTTACAAATCCCAAGTATGAAATATAATATTTCATTGGTTTGGTATTTGTTTGATGGCCGTGGAGGCACAGGTGTTACATACATCATCATCTATATCCCAAACAAACTGAACAACATAATTATTCCAACAACTATTCATCATCATGCAACCCTAATTCATGAACTCATCCTTGCTATTAATCCTTATCTAATCATACAAAATCAGATTCATCTCATCATTATAAATGATCATATCATATAGCACCAATGATTATCGAACTAACATTATGCAACCCTAATATGTCGATCAACAACATTTACGGTTTCTATAACAGTGTATAATCAAGATTAATTCATCAAAACCCTACTTCATGCTTTGATCTCCTATGTACCAATACAATACAACACGTAACACACATATTCAAGAACAACTAAGGGTATGGATCAACTCAGTGATAGACATACTAACCGAGTGCGAGGACAAGAGGATTAATGTTTCGAGGAGAAGAGAGCTTCGACAAGGTTGGATTGTCGTCGATCCGAGAAGGAGAAGGAGCTAAGGTTGTCGTCGAGGGTTAGGAGAGCTAGGGTTTTGTATCTTGAGTGTTTTTGCAATATTATGAGGGACATATCATGTGTATGCGCTTTCATAGATGAGTCAGGCCCCACTTGGGCTCGAAGGGTTTTGGGCCGAAAACCAAAAGAACCCAAGTGTATAGGAGTGTACGGTTAAAGTGGGGTGTGCGACCCGGACAATGTGCAGTTGGATTTTATTATCTTAACACTTAATTTTACACAAACTTGTGATTATTACATCATACAAATCAAGTATAACTGATTATGTTTAACAAGTTAACACAATATACACCCACTAATAATGTATAGTGAAACATGAAAAAGGAATGATATGAAGTTAAAGGTCACGAGGTTACATGACATTAACCTTAAAAGTGTCACATCATCCCCAACTTGAAAGAAATGGCGTCCCAAAATTTGATAAGCAGTCTCAGGGAGAAGAAGTGGTAGCACAAGATGACTGTGGATTTTCCTCGGGTGCCACATCATCCCCAACTTGAAACAGAATTTCATCCCAAAATTCACCAGTTTCCTTAGGATTTGAGTCTGCAGTTTTGAACAAGTGAGGATACTTGAATTTCATCTCATTCCCGCATTCCCACGTGAACTCCGGTCCGCGTCTTGAGTTCCAACGAACTCTCACGATTGGGATTCGACTGTGTTTATGAACCTTAACTTCCCGGTCCATGATTTTGATGGGTTTCTTAATGTGTTCAATATACAACATATAAATTTGTAGATGCATATGTCTGTAGCTTTCGTCTGTATCGAGTCTATATTTTACATGTTTGTGGTCTATGTATAGTTTAATGTATGTTTGGTATTAAATCCGAGATGAAACGTGAAATTAAGATGTTATGTAAGTCCATCCAGACGGATGGGTGGTAGATAGTTTCATCCGGATGGGTTCGCCTATAAATAGGGTGCATAGGTCTTCATATGTAACAGTTCTTCCTGACACCTTAGGCGAAGCCCTGCCAAATTCTCTCTGGATCTTGTATAAGCTCTCATAATCAATGAGAATGAAGATGTTAAACGGTGTCTGCGTTGTTTCTCTCTCTCCTACCACATTCTTGGATTTTGCATAAGTTTGTAGCTGGTAATCCGGTCTGAGCGCATTTGAGTAACAGAACTCCTGGTCCTCACAAGTGGTATCAGAGCTTGGAGGTCAGATTCAGAGGAGATTTGCAACGAAATACCAGAGATACTTGCCATTTTCAGATCTACACTTCTGATTTCTACTCCATTTCTCATTTTCTTAAATTTTTCATAGAAAAACACAAATTAAACATTGAATTCATGGACAAAACTAATTAAAATTTGGATATAATGTGCGTTTTGTGTTCGTAATTAATCCTACAAAGAATCAGAACATAATACAAATTATATCATATCAAAATCATTGAAAAACTATGAACTTTGAAACAAGTTTTGCTGACATCATCACCCATCTGGACAGGTAGGCTTGCCCATCCGGGCGGATAGACTGTTACTTGCTTGAAGTTTGTCTTGATTGTTCTTGGCCATCCAGATGGATAGACATCCATCCGGACACATAGGATTTGTTCAGCTCATCCGGAAACTTACTCATCCGGACACGTCCATCTGGACAGAAGTTCATTCGGTTAATTTATGTCCATCCGAAAGCTTGTCCATCGGGACCAAGTTCATCCGAAGATTGTAGTGTTATTTGACCTTCCGGACAATTGGCCATCCGGACAAACAGTGCTTGTGTTTACATTGTTTTCAAACAAGTTTAACCTTTATTGACTTCTCAGGTACTAATCATGGCTGACGAATTCTTGAATCCGTTTTTTGACACGTATGCTTACAACACTACAGAGTCAACTTCTTTCGACGAAAATCCGAAAACTGCAACAAAAGCGATTTCTGAATCGCTCAATGTTGACAATGCATACAGGACATACAATAAACCTCCAAAGTTGATAACCATAGAAGATTACAACTGATGGGAAAAACGACCTGACAATTGGTTGAAGGCATTCGCGTATGAGAGTTGGAAGTTAGTCCAAGCAGGGTACACGACTACAAGAATGGAGTTTATAAATTTGGGATCAGACGAGCAAGATCTGTTTAACACAGAACAGAAAACAATAGCACTACTTCATCAATCGGTTCGGGATGATATCATTTCACTTCTTGATTATGAAACTTTGAAAGAGTTATGGGAAGCTTTAAAGAAGAAGTGTACGGGAGGTGAAGAAATCGTGAAAAATAAGAAATCTTTACTCAAGAAAGAATTTGATATGTTTGTGTGCATGAAGGGGGAAAGTGTTCGACAAATGATCGAGAGATTCTGTCATCTAAGGTTTTGATAGGTTTGGGATAAAAAAGGATCAGGAAGAAATTGTTGAGAAGTTGTTTGAGGCGTTACTCAATGAGCAAGATTGGCAATATTACGCGATTGTGCTAAAAAATACAAAACCAATGAAAGAAATAACACTAAATTGGCTAATCGAAAAGTTAGAAGGTCACGAACTTGAAATCAAAAAGCAAAATAAAATGAACAATGTCAGTTACCAACAAAAAGTGAACCTTTATTACCGTGGAAGCATGATCTCAAACACTTCATCACCCAAAACAACATTCAGTGCCGAGAATTCCAACGATACACCGAAAGGTAACTTAGGTGGGAAATCAGCGGGTACTAGTGGTTTTGGTTATCCGAGTTCAATTTCAAGCACACAAGTTCAATCTACATCAAATTCAAATCATAATCAAAGTGGGCCTAATCCGAATGTTATCCAATGTAACATTGCGGTGAATCTCAACAATGCTCAAAACTTCAATGCTAAAATTGCAAAACAGCAAATGGTCTTTTTAGCTTCAATCATCGAGTCGTACGAGAATCTAGTCGCAGGAAAGATTAGGAATACCAACCTGACCAAAGATAATTACGACCAAATTGATCCTGAAGAGATGGAATTAATAGACATCAGGTGGTGTATGGCCAGTGTCATTCGCCGTGCTAAATGCTTCATGGAAATTACCAGCAGACAGTCTATTGGTGGGCCATCTGCAAAGTTAGGTTTTGACAAATCAAAAGTTACTTGCTTCAAATGCACGCAAAAATGGTCATTTTAAACAGGAATGCAAAAATTCTGTGGTTGATGAAACTTCCAATCCGTTTCAAGATGATTACTACTGAAAAGCGGTTTATCATAGGAATAGAGAGGAACCCCCGAGGATGAGACAGATTGAGGAGAATCCGGTGAAAGAAAAATCAACGGCGTTAGCGGTTATACAAGATGATGAAGGTTTTAACTGGATTGATTATATTCCAGACGAAGATCTGATTGGATCCGCTTTCATGGCAGAGGTTACACCGGTAACTTGCAACAGAGAAAGAGAGATTGCACATATAAGAATGAACAAAATTCACAGAGCATACAAAGAAGCTGTGAAGGCGAAAAGATGGGATCCTGACAAAGAGTGTTATCCAGATCCAAAGGGAAATGTTTGTACAGACCCGAAAATGATTGATTTTGATGCTCTAGTGAAATCTATTCCAAATAAAGAGGAAGAAATTTTGAAAAGTAAAGCTAAAGAAAAGGCCAAGAAGGAGAGGAAAGAGAATTCATAAAAGTTTGTTAAGGAAATCATTGATGTGAATGTTGGGATGACGGACGAGAATCTAAAGAAAATGGCTGATCAAGTGTTGATGGCGAAAGCGCTTGAGGTAGATACCAAATCCGCCTCTGAGTCTGAGTCGTCTAACAAGGTCAGTTCAGTTGGTCCAAAAGTCGAAGTAGGTAAGTCTCAGCAAACAAAAACTGAGAGTGATTTCAGAAATTGCATGAAATCATGCAAAGTCTGTAATACGAATGAGTTTGTGTTAAAATCAAACAACCAGGATTTAACTGGTAAAATTGACAACTTGAAGAATGACATGGTTTTGAAAGACAAACTGGTAAAAAGTTCAAAAGAAAGAATTGATGAATTGACATAAAAGATAAAAACCGATGAAAAAGATGTTGAAAATTTTCTAAAAGAAAATGAGAAACTTGTTCTTTAAGATAGAAAATTAACCGAGGATTTTGAAAAAAATAAAATGAACAATTGAGGATTCAGACGCAAGATATTTTCAAACTTAGAAAGAAAACAAACAATTAAATCTGTTGTTCAAGAAAAGGAGAAACAAATTAGCAATCACCTGGATAAGATCGCAAACTTAAAACTTCAGATCGAAGAGGTTAAGATTGAGAATGAAAGAATCAATCTGAAGTTGAAAAGTTATCATTTTGCCAGCTTTCTTCTTCAACATATTGTCCCGAAACCCATCTGGAAGAACAAAGATGGTGAAGATGTTTATCAAGATGGAACTGGGGTTGGGTATCACATAGTTCCACCACCCATGAACAACAACTTCACTAAGAAGAAATATGGGTTGGAAAAAGAGTTGAATATGAATGTGAAAAATGAAGTTGACAACCTTCCTGAAAATATAGATGTCACATTTGGTGAAACATCCGTTGAGGACAGTGTTGAATCTGAGGTTGTAAAAAATTTGGTTGAAAATGTTTTGAAAACCGATAGTGACTCCGCAGTATCAAATGAGGATAATGATTGTTTTCTGAACAATTATCTACCGAAATTCAAGTCCAAGAACAACTTAAAGGACGAACCGACTCTGGTTATGTACCAGATGAATGGTTATGATAAGTTATACTCGGATGAGGAATTTCCAATTGAAAATGTAAATGTGGATAAACTTGACAACATTTTTAAACTTGTGGAGATCGATGTGTCAGATGTTGCGAGGTTGTCAAGTTCAATAAGGTTTCTAAATTTTCAAAAAGATAAGTCTTACTACAACAAACCCAAAGTTCCACCACGTTTTCAAAACAATAATCAGAACAGAAGGTACAATGGGGAGTGGGCTAGTAAGCAACAACCAAAAAGAAATTTTCAGAAGTCGAAATTCATTAAGAAAACAACATTTGTGAGAAGTTCGAATTCAATGAAAGATCAAGAATCAGAAGTTTTTGCAAAATCGAATGAAGAGTTCTTTGAGAAGAAAGCATCTCAAACACAGACTGAAGGTCCAAAACCAGTTATTGATAACCGAACGTGCTTAAAATGCAACGAAGTTGGACATATTGCATAAAAGTGCACCAACTCAAAACCTAAGTATGTGGTTGTTGAGAACACAAAGAAACCAAACGATGTGAAAGGAAAGGCACCAATGTTTGTTGAAAAGAAGATTAAAAAACCTAAGATATGAAAACAAATGTTAAACCAGTAAAACAACCTGTTAATAAAACTGGTGGATCCTCAAAACAATTCATTCCAAAACAACAAACTTGGAAGCCAAAGTCACAAGCCAAAGCATCGGTTGAGTCAAAATCAAAGGTTTCTGAAAGTGCACCAAAAGAGAAACAAACTCCTCAAACCAAACCGGTTGAGAAGTCTGTTCCTTTGGATTACTATTACAACTTGGAGAAACAAACTTCTTCGACCTCTCAGGTCAAGAAGAATGTCCCCAAATCTGTTCAACAAACCAAAGATGAATTTTTCTCATACAAAGAGGTTGAGGTTGGAACAGAAAAGGATTTAGAAGTTAATGATAAGAATTTTCCTGCTCTTTACACTACCACAACCCGCCTAACTAACTACATCTGAAACATGCAGGAGCTCCCGAGATCAATCTCTAAATGGATAATGGATAGTGGAGCATCCAAGCACATGACGGGGAGAAAAACCCTGTTGTATGACGTACGTGGTTTCAATGGAGGTTATGTGGGTTTCGCTGGTAACCAGGGAGGTAGAATAATCGGAGAAGGGACTTTATCAAATGGTCTAGTGTCCTTTGAAAGAGTCAACAACATTCCAGAGCTACAGAACAATTTACTTAGCATTTCGCAGATATGTGACAGGATGTACACAACTTATTTCATCGACAATAAATGTTTGATCCTGAAGCCAGGATTTATCGTCCCTGAGGAGTGGATCTTAATGCGAGCACCGAGAGAGAATGATTTGTATGTTCTTGACATGAGCATGGCGACTACAACAAATGGTCAACCTCAGTGTTTCGTGTCTAAGGCTACCGAAAAAGAGTCGATTTTGTGGCATCGCAAGATGGGCCATATACACTTACGAAAGATGAATCATTTGGTCCACAATAATTTAGTGAGAGGTGTTAACTTGAAAAGTTTCCACTTGGAAGGTGAGTGTATCAGTTGCAAGAAATGTAAACAAACCAAGAAGTCTCACCCGTGGAAGCTTGAAAATTTAATCACTAAACCGTTGGAATGGCTACACATGGATCTTTTCGGTCCTGTGAATGTGAAGAGTCTAACCGGAGATCTTTATTGCCTTGTGGAGACTGATGATTATTCGAGGTTCTCATGGGTAATGTTCTTGAAGTCCAAAGATCAAACCTTCGTGAGTTTGCTGAATTTGTTTCCGAAGTTAGAGAATCTGTACCAAAAGCCTGTTTGTCGAATTCGAAGCGACAATGGTACAGAGTTCAAAAATAGTCAAACGGAAGAGTTCTGCGACAAAAAGGGTATTTTGCAAGAATTCAGTGCTCCATATGTCACACCCCTTATGGCAAAGTTTATGTAACAATGTATGGTTTAAAATACACTTGGTTAATATTTGTTTGAAAATATTTTTCTAAGTGTTTGTATTTTTAGAAAATTTTGCCATAGGTTCCCCTAAAAATGGAGGTTTCCATGCATTTAAGCATATCATTTTCTTTTGTAAAATCACCACAATCACTTCACATTCAACACTAAACAACTTACACTTACCAATTTTGCCAAAAATCATGCTTATTCCACTAATTCATGAACTTGAAAGTTTATGAAAAGTTGTAGTAACTTGGTAGTATGTTTAGTGGGTTTAGTTATCCTTCAAAGTGTGGTTGTCTATATAAAAACATCATTCTTGAAAGACTTAGATGTTTACAACTTGTAATCATGTTTTACAAAAATGTTTCTTCATGTAATCTTCTTGTTACACAAGTGTTTCTACACTTGTTTAACTACCAAAAATATCATTTGTTTATGTAAGAACCATGATCTACTAAAACTCACATTTTAAACTTGGTTCTTTTGGAAAACAATTCATAAATCTTAGACCTATATGATTATTAACCCACTTTGATTATTATTTTTCAAGAAACCAAAGTATTCTTCTCAAGTTCATGATTTAAGTGTGGATGATCTTTCATCCTACCACATTCTCACTTTCTCATCTTGCTATACTATGTTTCTAATCATGATCTAGCAAGATGTTATGATGATCAACATCATTTCTACAAACAATCGAAGATCAACAAGCATACATCTCATAAACAACTTAGTTTCATCAAGATTACTTCATAAATCAAGCTTATGTTCAAGTTCCATGCTTATGTTCTTTAGTGTTCTTAATGTTCTTGACTATGATACTACTTTAACCTCTCAAAATAGAAGTAAACTAGAATGTACAAGGATCTTACCACTAGCTCAAGGCTAGGGATGAATCAAGAGTAGAAATCAAGAGGATAAAAGCAATGAGAGAAGGTCCTTGAAGTTCCAAAGCCACCAAGCTTCCTTATACACTCTCTAGCACCCTTGTATGTATGGAAAATGGATGAAGGAGGTTGGATGATGATGGTGGTGATGGTGTGGGTGTTCGGCCGAGAGGGAGAGCAAGAGAGGGAGAGAGGTGAGTGTGTGAAGTGTGTGTGGATTATGAAGCTCTTGAACTCTCATATGATACTTATATCCATGCTTTCCATTTGTTTTATGTGTAATATGCCATAAAAAGCAAGAACAAGATCTAATATAATATAGAAATAAAATCTTGAAGTATGGAGGGGGGTGGTCTAGAGTAGGCTTTAATCATATAGTTGCAATCTAGTTCAAGTTCAAGTGTAGGTTAAGTGTTTTAGTCACTAGATATTTTATATGGGGTGTTATGATGTTCGGGGACCATAACTAGCTTGGAAACGTTAAAACAATGCTTCTAGTGTAAATTTGGTGTTTCGGGTAGTGTCCGGTTGTTCGGTTAGACACTGATTCCTTAAAGTGCTACACTTTGCAGTTTAGTGTCCTTTATGTATCATTTTATGACACTTTTATTTCCCAACACTTAGGAAAGCATTCAGGACCATTTAACCGTGTTTCTGCATAATATTAATGTGTTTAAATGCTGATTTACGCTGAATTTTGCTAAATTCAGCACTTTGGGTGAGTTTTAGGCACTTTCCGGCACTTAAACTATCACCTTGAAAACCAGTTTTGTGATCCTTACCTCCCTACACTCTACACTAGTGTAGTACTTAATTTTTGACTCATACTGGGTCTCAAAACACTGTCTGTCTATGTACTAAACTACGTCAGCATTTTCCCGGTTTGTCTGTTAACTGTGCTAACTGTGCTTTGTGCATCTTTTATGTCAATAAAGTCCTCATGCAATCAATGATATGTCATTTGCAGTATGTGATGCACATGTGTGTATAAAGCAATAATCAGAAAGCAGTTAATTGTAATTCAGCACAGTCATTAAGCACTAATCAAGATTAATTAATTGTACGGATACCTGGATTTTTGACAGTTGTCACATTCTCCCCCTGTTAAGAAAATTTCGTCCTGAAATTTTAAGCTTTACTATTAGCAGCGGGGATTTTAGGGAATAAGTGCGGGTATTTTGCTTTCATGCGGTCCTCACGCTCCCAAGTAAACTCTGGGCCGTGACGTGCGTTCCATCTAACCTTAACAAGTTTAACACTACTCCTTCTAGTTTTGTTCACTTTCCAATCCGTGACCTCAACGGGTTCTTCTGTAAAATGGAGTGTGTCGTCAATGTGAACTTCGTCAGCAGGAATAACCACCGTTTCCGGTGTTGGACTCTTCTTCAGGTTGGATACATGGAATGTATCATAAACACCATTAAGTTCTGCAGGTAGTTCCAACTTATAAGCTACAAGCCCAATCCTTTCCAGGATTTTGAACGGTCCAATGAATCGCGGGTTTAACTTTCCATGCTTCCCAAAGCGTGCCACACCTTTCCAAGGTGAAACTTTCAATAGAACCATATCTCCCATTTCAAACTCCAACGGTTTCCTTCTTTGGTCCGCATAGCTCTTTTGTCGATCACGAGCCACCTTAATGCGTTCTCGGATTTGCACTATCTTATCTGTCATTTCTTGAACCAATTCAGGACCAACTAGCTGTCTATCGCCCGCATCTGCCCAGCATAACGACGATCGACACTTGCGTCCGTAAAGAGCTTCAAACGGTGCAGCTTGAATGCTTGTGTGGTAGCTGTTGTTATAAGAGAACTCAACCAAAGGTAGGTGAGTGTCCCAACTTCCACCCAAGTCCATTACACAAGCTCACAGCATGTCCTCAAGCGTCTGAATCATTCTCTCGCTTTGACCGTCTGTCTGTGGATGAAATGCAGTGCTCAAATTCAACTGAGAACCAAACGCTTCTTGAAAAGTTTGCCAAATCCTTGACACAAACCTTCCATCTCTGTCAGATATAATCGAGATAGGCACTCCATAACATGCTACTATCTCCCTTAGGTACAGCTCAGCTAGCTTACCAGTGTTATCCTTTTCCCTGATTGGCAAAAAGTGCGCAGATTTTGTCAAACGGTCTACGATTACCCAAATCGTATCATGACCTCTGGGTGTCTTTGGCAACTTGGTTATAAAATCCATTGAGATTTGCTCCCATTTCCACATGGGTATCTCAAGTTGCTGCAGAAGACCTGAAGGCTTCTGATATTCGGCTTTTACCTTGGCACAGGTTAAGCACTTTCCAACGTATGTTGCAACATCACCTTTCAATCTTGGCCACCAGTAGAAATCTTTCAAATCCTGGTACATCTTGTTCGATCCTGGGTGGATCGAGTACCTTGACTTATGAGCTTCATCGAAAATCACTTCTCTAAGACCACCAAGGAGGGGAACCCAAATTCGTCCCATGAAACACAATGTTCCTTCCCCATTGGGTACCAACTGTTTCTCCATCCCACGGAGATATTCGTCCACAAGATTCTCCTTCTTAAGGGCTTCTCTCTGTGCAGCACGAATGCGCAATGAGAGATCTGTCTGTATAATCATCTCCAAAGCCCTAACCCTTATGGGCTTAATCCTCTCCTTTCGACTCAAGGCGTCTGCCACCACATTCACCTTTCCTGGGTGATACTTGATTTCACAATCATAATTGTTTAACACCTCCACCCATCGGTGCTGTCTCATGTTAAGCTCCTTCTGATCAAATATGTGTTGTAAGCTCTTGTGATCGGTAAAGATCGTACATCGCGTACCATACAAATAATGTCACCAAATCTTTAATGCAAACACCACAGCGTCTAATTCCAAATCATGTGTGGTGTAGTTCTTCTCATGAAGCTTTAACTGGCGCGAAGCATAAGCGATAACCTTTTGTCGCTGCATCAGAACACAGCCTAATCCCTGACACGAGGCGTCACAGTACACCACGAAGTCATCGGTGCCTTCAGGTAGGGATAAGATAGGTGCATCGCAAAGCTTGTTCTTGAGCAGCTAAAAAGCTTCTTCTTATTTCTCTCCCCCTTCATACTTCTTATCCTTCTGAGTAAGGGAGGTTAGCGGTTGAGCGATTTTAGAAAAATCCTCAATGAATCTGTGATAATACCCAACTAAACCTAGAAACTGACGGATCTCGGTTGGCGTCTTCGGAGTTTCCCAATTTTTAATCACCTCGATCTTGGTGGGATCCACATGAATTCCATCTTTGTTTACCACGTGACCAAGGAACTGAACCTCGGGCAACCAGAACTCGCACTTCGAGAATTTTGCATATAGCTTTTCCTTCTTGAGCAACTCTAAAATGGCTCTAAGGTGTTGCTCATGCTCTTCCTTCATTCTTGAATAAATCAAAATATCGTCGATAAATACAATCACGAATTTATCGAGATATGGCTTGCAAACTCTATTCATCAAATCCATAAACACTGCTGGCGTGTTTGTCAACCCAAACGGCATTACTAGAAACTCGTAATGTCCATATCGAGTTCTAAAGGCAGTCTTCGGAATACTCTCCTCTTGAATTCGCAGCTGGTGATAACCTGATCGAAGATCGATCTTGGAGTAGTAACTTGAACCTTGAAGTTGATCAAAAAGATCATCAATTCTCGGCAAAGGATACCGATTCTTGATCGTTAACTTGTTTAGCTCACGGTAGTCAATGCACATATGAAAACTACCGTCCTTCTTCTTAGCAAATAGTACTGGAGCTCCCCAAGGCGAGAGGCTTGGTCTAATAAATCCATTGTCCAAAAGCTCTTGAAGTTGCGTCGACAACTCTTGCATCTCGGAAGGCGCAAGTCGATATGGTGCCTTGGTTACAGGCGCGGCGCCTGGAACCAAGTCAATATGGAATTCGACTTGTCGTTGGGGCGGCAATCCTGGCAAGTCTTTGGGGAAGACTTCAGGGTATTCCCTCACAACTGGGATATCTTCCAGCTTCGGCTCAGCGGCTTCCTTGTCCACGACGTGTGCCAAGAAGGCAACACATCCTTTCTGCAAACATCTTTGGGCTTTCAAACAACTAATGATCCTTAGAGGCGTATCATGCTTCTCTCCATGCACTACAATCGTCTCTCCATTCGCCATCGGAATGCGAATGATCTTCTCGTGACATACGATCTCAGCTCGGTTACTCGACAACCAATCCATTCCAACTACCACGTCAAAGCTTCCCAACTCGACTGGCAGAAGATCGAGCGTAAACTCATGCTCTTCGAGTTCTATTACACAACCTCTAATCACTTCATTCGCCTCTACTAGCTTTCCATTAGCTAGCTCTATCGAGTACGGAATATCTAGCTTACTAGCTACTAACCCAAGCATTTTCTTAAATTCTAGGGATACAAAGCTATAATCGGCACCAGTATCAAACAGTACAGATGCAAAGTGTTGGTTGATAGGGAACATACCCGTGACTACATTTGGATCTTGGCGAGCTTCCCTAGCTCCAATGTTAAAGACTCTCCCCTGAGCTTGGTTGTTCTTTGGGTAATCTCTCTTGAAATGCCCAACATCACCACAGTTAGAACAACCTTGTCTATTCCTAGTACCGCCTTGATTGTTGTTTGATCCACGGTTTCCACTACCAGCTTGGTTTCCAAAACCACCACGATTTCCATTTCCTCCCTGGTTGTTTCTATTACCATCGCCGTTTCCACCACGGCTTCCATTGCCATTTCCCCTCTGGCCACCATTCCCACGACTAGTACCCACCCACCACGTTTCCTTCGAATGACCATTCTTTCCACAAATTTCGCACTTTCTAACTCTACACTGGCCGGCATGATGACACTGACATGCATTACATTTGGGCAAGGTGCCTTGCCCAAGTATCCTTTTCCTTTGATCTCAATCCCAGCAGCAGCACCAGTAGCAGCAACTTGCGCTTCAACTGGCGGGTTAGTGTCCTTACGCTTGTTGGCATTGCTCGCACGAGTACCTTTCTTAAAGTTGGAGAATTTCCGCTTGTATTCTCCAGACGACTCGACATGAGTCTCCTTTTTCTTTCCATCAGAGATTGAGAACTTGTTCAGCCTAATCGCTTCTTCCGTCAATGCCACACTCAGATCAATAGCCTCAGTGATCGTTGAAGGCTTTGACGTTGTCACCATGCTCATGATTTAGGGTGCCAATCCCCAAATAAAACGCTCGATTCGCTTGAACTCCGGATCAACCATGTAAGGAACGACGCGAGATAAGTCGTGGAATCTTTGCACATATTCAGCAATCTTTGGACCATTCATCTTTAGATTCCAGAACTCAGTTTCCAATTTCTGAATCTCGGCCCTTGAACAGTACTTCTTACGCATAAGTTCCTTCATTTCGTCCTAAGTCATAGCATAAGTAGTTTCCTCTCCCAAAGTCTGAACTTGGAGGTTCCACCATGATAGCGCTCCGTCTAAGAACAGTCCCGAAATGTAGGTGACCTGGTGCTCCGGCGCACACTTGCTCATTCTCAGCACCGAATCAGTTTTCTCAACCCATCTAATGAAAGCTACAACACCTCCTGTGCCGTCAAAATTCAGAGGCTTGTAGTTAAGGAACTGCTTATAGGTACAGCCTGTACAAGCAACATCATTCACAGAAAGCATTAGTAACGCACATGGAATATCCAAACGTAATGTAATGTGTCTTTAGTGACTTAAACATTACTATGAGGTGGGTTATTTCCTGAGGTACCTCCGCTGTGTTCAGAGCGCAAGGCCTCTTGTTGTGCTATTGCTTGTGAAATCCGTTCTTGTAGCTCAGCCTCTGTTGTGGGCAACTGGTTGTTTCTTCGAGGAGGCATCTTCTAAAGAAGATTGTATAGGTCATGTCTTATGTATATAAGTATGTTAAGTATGTAGTACGCATATGTAATTGCATTTATTAATGCAAGCAAGCATATAACATCACATTCATGTTACCAATGTATAATTCAACAGTGTATATAATGAGAACATTGCGATTGAGCTTTCATAAATCATCGACCACGAATACAGTTAGATGTTCTACAAATGTATCGTATCACATCAAAAGGGACTACAGGGTCACATCACCCTTGTCCAAAATGTCTATCAGTCTACAACAGTCATATACTCAAAAAGTGGTCTCCAAAAAGGCTGTGCAGGCTAGGCTCAATAGCGATACTCTCATCAAAAGCAAGCTACCTACATAAAACCAAAAACCGGCTATGCTGATGGTGGTGGAGGAGGAGGTGGAAGAACAAAAAGCAAGCTGCGCACATGCGTGAGCTGCTCCTCAATATCGTAAACGTGTCGCAACAGATAGCTGATCTACTGCTCCATAGTGAGAAATCGAACATCAAAATCTGGGTAAGGCAAAAAAGGAGTAGGTGGAGTCGCAAAAGGTGACTGACATGAACAAGATGGAGGACGTGGAATCCTCTCAAGCTCCATAACTCTACGACACAAGATCTCCTCCTGAAGCTGCAATGACAAAAGTAGCTCATCCCTCTTGTAACCAATAAAGTGGGAGGGATGGTATAGATCAGAAACTGTCATAGTGTTCGGCGGAAACCATATGAGTGGCTCGCCTGGCGGTGCAGAAGTATACTGAGCAGTCGGTGTACACTAATGTATGCGAGAAAAAGCTGCTGACACGTGTGGAACATGGCTAGGCTGCTGACTGGACGGACCTTCCCCTGGATGGGGTGCGACAATGTCCTGTAAGAAAGTGACAGGTATGTCGGTGCGGTGAACATCAGACACAATCGGGTGAAAAGGGGCGACATCAACAGCTGCATGTGTAGGTGCAGGTGGGGGAGTGACTGGCTCAACGAAAGGGGGTACATCATCATCATCGTCTATCTACCCATTGCTGGTGAACGCGTATCGGGGGTCGATCTGACCGGCAAAAGCAGTAGGGTCAGTGGGTGCAGGAATCTGATCTGGTACAAGTGGTGCAACAATAGGTATGCCAAATGGTACGGGATCATGACCAGGTAAAGGCTCAGGTGCAGGTATCGGCACAGGAGCAGGTATAGGCACAGGATCAGTGGGTGCATCAATAGGCTGATCGTCAGGGGCAATGTCTAGCTCAAGGTCAAGATCAAAGTCGTGTCGAGGAATAGGTGTAACAGACAGGGCCGTGTCAGAATCAGAATCAGTGGGATACGCTACAATCCCAATGCATGCAAAGTGGTGGATGACACAGACTCGAAAGAATCTGGAGCAGAATGATCAGAGGAAACCTCAATAACAGGAACCTCAACGAGTGGAACAACAATGGCATCATCAGCTAGAACTCCATCACCCTGGGCGTCATCAGGGGGATCATTAATGAAAAGATCGATATCATCATCAGATACGTCATCAAAAGGCAAATCCTCGAGAGGAAAGGCCGCAAGAGGCAAAGGGGCGAGGATCAGAGCCACGACGTGCTCACCATCGGGATGTCCGAGGATGAGGTGGTCCTAGTCAGGAATAGGAACAAGAAAGGGATCCTCGTCGGGTAAACCATCAGCATGCGGTACATCATTGCCAAAGTCGGGTAATGCAAAAGGCTGGAAATCATCATCATCATCTCCGGGTCACTCTCAGTGTCGGAGGTAAAAATCTCAGGCTCTGGGACAATCTCATAGTCTGAAACGATAGCCATGGGGTCGATAGTATCAGACAGTCCACTCTCAAATGAAGACATAGTGTCTGTAACAAAACAATTACAACATATGCACATATATCAACAATCATCAATAAGCATGTAATTAACAATAATGTATTCACGTATCCATCCTAGTCTTCCCAGACTATCCCACCCAGTCTCTCAGACTGAACTACCTAGTCTCTCAGACTAAACCTCCCAGTTTCCCAAACTGAACTACCCAGTCTCTCAGACTAAACCACACAGTCTCTCAGACTGTACTACCCAGCCTCTCAGACTGAATCATAAACATAATCTTTGAAATGTGTTTCGTGTCTTTTGTTTGTAAAAATGTTTGTCTCCCTGGATCTGGGCGTTTCGTGTATGCAATGAGAGTATGTTGTGAAAACATTTTCGTGAGAGCCCTAGTGATTGTAGTCTAGACTCGAGAAAGAATCCTAGTTCGCTACAATCGAAGCTCTGATACCAAGCTGTCACACCCTGACTTTTGTGGAAGCGTGATTATGGTGTGACTTTCTTAATACCATTGCATTCAATCATAACAACAACTATATGATAAAACTATAGATTCGTCATCCATTAAATAAGTTTAAAACATAACGACATTGTCTTGAAACGTAGGCTTCAGATTCAAGTTTTACAAACCATACGAATTGTTTTAAGAGTTCGCTAAGGACTCATCAAAAGACATTAAATAAAACCAAGGTTTGGAAGACGTGTCTCGTCCAGGAATAAGACACCCAACCCAAACCTCAAAACGATGGATGACATCTTTATTCACAAAGCAGCATGAAACTTCCAACGCCCGCCAGATCCACTTACTAATTCCCTGAAATACATGTATTTTGAAAACATCAACAAAAGTTGAGCGAGTTCATGTGTTTGTTTGTGTGTATGAGTAAACCTTTGAATGTATGTCTGTATGTATGTAAATCCTGGTATGAAAGCAACAAGGAAAACAGATCACCAATGGTTTGCAAGGCCATTGATATGTGTGAAGTGATGCAGGAAAACTCAAACCTAGCAGATTTGTCTCCGGGAATAAGACATAGTCACCACATGGGCCACCCTGGTCCTC
Source organism: Helianthus tuberosus (assembly GCA_030545235.1). Lineage (NCBI taxonomy): Eukaryota > Viridiplantae > Streptophyta > Magnoliopsida > Asterales > Asteraceae > Helianthus > Helianthus tuberosus. The sequence goes on along the minus strand of JARYGA010011406.1, from coordinate 8,663 downwards.
ATGGGTGTGGGCTCGCTACACCCAAATAGATCTATCACTCATGTCCCTCGGTCCTACAACGAGGATTAATGGCCTTAAGTGTTGTACCCACCACTCACATGATCAAGTAGTACCCTTCCTTAGCTAACCATACCATGTATAAAACGTTTGTAAACAGTTGTAAAATGTATTTCACCCCCGAAGTTATAAAACTGAAAACAGTTAAAAGAGAAGGGGGACATGAACTCACAGTCTTGTGTTTTCAACAATCGTAACTCGTACTTCTTTGGTGAACATGACTACCTACAACGTACTAATGTCTATTAGACGAACGGGTCGTGCCTTGACTTAGTGTTAACGTTTCTGAGTTACGTTTCTTTTACGCTTCTGATATTATTCCAACTCATATTAATATTTCAGCTTAAATTATATTTATTAAATTTTGGAGCAATTGTTGAACAATATGTATTAACTTAATACTTCCCATGTATTGGTTCTTGTATTTCCTTCCCAAGGATGGGGGTATCTTTTACATGTGTATTCGCATTCTTGTATTTGTATATTTTGCCATGTTTTGGTATCGCATTCCGGTGTGTATTTATACGCATGAGAATACGTATTTTATGGTATTCATTAAGTATTCACATACTTAAATTTATATTAAACCTTCCGGAATATTATTTCTAATAAAAGTCCACCAATATATATATATATATATATATATATATATTTCCAAAATATATATATTTAAGAAATATTACTTAGAAAAATTATTTATAATTTTTTTTCTCTTGGCAAAATATTTATAGTTACAAAATAATATACTTTCAAGTCTAAGTTTAGAAAATATATAAACTTATTTTTATCAAAAAAAATAATGTATTTCAAGTGTACTCAAGAAAAATATATATCTTTCCCAAAAATTATATATCTTCTAAAAATTCCAAGAAAATATATTTTTACTTCCCAAAAACAATATATTTTCTCTCTATCAAAAATATAATATAACTTTGTAATAATTGCAAAAATCATATTTTCACTTCCTTGTGCCCAAAATATTACTTACCAAAATATACTTGCGAATTAGGTTCTGTAATATTTTGTAAGTTACATTTCTTGTTCGGTTTCGCCAATATTTTGAGTGTAACTTTTATATTTATTCCTTGAGATTTTGGTAATATTTTGGATTGTAATTCTGGGTGTTTTAAGGTGTTATATTATTTCAAGTCCTAAAATAACATAACTATTACACAAAGTATACAAATAATCACACATACGTGTCTTTAATGTATATATATTCTAAATATATATCTAGCCACTTTTATTTGTAAAAACCAACCTCCAATATTTGTATTTTGTAACCAAAATTTATGGCAAAGTTTATGTAACAATGTATGGTTTAAAATACACTTGGTTAATATTTGTTTGAAAATATTTTTCTAAGTGTTTGTATTTTTAGAAAATTTTGCCATAGTTTCCCCTAAAAATGGAGGTTTCCATGCATTCAAGCATATCATTTTCTTTTGTAAAATCACCACAGTCAATTCACATTCAACACTAAACAACTTACACTTACCAATTTTGCAAAAAATCATGCTTATTCCACTAATTCATGAACTTGAAAATTTATGAAAAGTTGTAGTAACTTGGTTGTGTGTTTAGTGGGTTTAGTTATCCTTCAAAGTGTGGTTGTTTATATAAAAACATCATTCTTGAAAGACTTAGATGTTTACAACTTGTAATCATGTTTTACAAAAAAATGTTTCTTCATGTAATCTTCTTGTTACACAAGTGTTTCTACACTTGTTTAACTACCAAAAATTGTGTTTGTTTATGTAAGAACCATGATCTACTAAAACTCACATTTTAAACTTGGTTCTTTTGGAAAACCATTCGTAAATCTTAGACCTATATGATTATTAACCCACTTTGATTATTATTTTTCAAGAAACCAAAGTATTCTTCTCAAGTTCATGATTTAAGTGTGGATGATCTTTCATCCTACCACATTCTCACTTTCTCATCTTGGTAAACTATGTTTCTAATCATGATCTAGCAAGATGTTATGATGATTAACATCATTTCTACAAACAATCAAAGATCAACAAGCATACATCTCATAAACAACTTAGTTTCATCAAGATTACTTCATAAATCAAGCTTATGTTCAAGTTCCATGCTTATGTTCTTTAGTGTTCTTAATGTTCTTGATTATGATACTACTTTAACCACTCAAAATAGAAGTAAACTAGAGTGTACAAGGATCTTACCACTAGCTCAAGGCTATGGATGAATCAAGAGTAGAAATCAAGAGGATAAAAGCAATGAGAGAAGGTCCTTGAGTTCCAAAGCCACCAAGCTTCCTTATACACTCTCTAGCACCCTTGTATGTATGGAAAATGGATGAAGGAGGTTGGATGATGATGGTGGTGATGGTGTGGGTGTTCGGCCGAGAGGGAGAGCAAGAGAGGGAGATAGGTGAGTGTGTGAAGTGTGTGTGGATTATGAAGCTCTTGAACTCTCATATGATACTTATATCCATGCTTTCCATTTGTTTTATGTGTAATATGCCATAAAAAGCAAGAAAAAGATCTATTATAATATAGAAATAAAATCTTGAAGTATGGAGGGGGGTATGGGTCGTCCATAGGTAGGGGGGGTCTAGAGTAGGCTTTAATCATATAGTTGCAATCTAGTTCAAGTTCAAGTGTAGGTTAAGTGTTTTAGTTACTAGATATTTTGTATGGGGTGTTATGATGTTCGGGGACCATAACTAGCTTGGAAACATTAAAACAATGCTTCTAGTGTAAATTTGGTGTTTTGGGCAGTGTCCGGTTGTTCGGTTAGACACTGATTCGTTAAAGTGCTAAACTTTGCAGTTTAGTGTCCTTTATGTATCTTTTTGTGACACTTTTAATTCCCGATACTTAGGAAATCATTCAGGACCATTTAACCATGTTTCTGCATAATATGAATGTGTTTAAATGCTGATTTATGCTGAATTTTGCTAAATTCAGCACTTTGGGTGAGTTTTAGGCACTTTCCAGCACTTAAACTATCACCTTGAAAAGCAGTTTTGTGATCCTTACCTCCCTACACTCTACACTAGTGTAGTACTTAATTTCTGACTCATACTGGGTCTCAAAACACTGTCTGTCTATGTACTGAACTACGTCAACATTTTCCCGATTTGTCTGTTAACTGTGCTAACTGTGCTTTGTGCATCTTTTATGTCAATAAAGTCCTCATGCAATCAATGATATGTCATTTGCAATATGTGATGCACATGTGTGTATAAAGCAATAATCAGAAAGCAGTTAATTGTAATTCAGCACAGTCATTAAGCACTAATCAAGATTAATTAATTGTATGGATACCTGGATTTTTGACAGTTGTCACACCATATACTCCACAACAAAATGGAGTAGCAGAAAGGAAAAATCGGACACTGATTGAAACAGCGCGTACTATGTTGGCTGACTCAAAACTTCCTATGAATTTTTGGGGTGAAGTCATATAAGCTGCTTGCTATATCTTGAATCGAGTGTTGACTGTGAAAAGACACAACAAGACATATTTTGAGCTGCTTAATAATCAGAAGCCAAACCTTGAATATCTTGAGTTGTTCGGGTTGCCCTGCACAGTGATAGATCCTGACGGGAAATTTAGTTCTAAATGTTTGGAGGGATTCTTTGTAAGATACTCTAGTCTGCTCAGATGAGTGTATCTTCCAAGCCTCAACAGAGTGGTTGAAGCTCAACATGTGGAGTTTCAATGTTATACCATGCCAGTTCAATAACCTGGTGACTCACGGTTATTCAACTATGAAATGTTATTGGAGTCATTCAATCTTCCTGAAGAACCGTCTTTTATCGATTAGATAAGGTTGTATCAGGATAATGAGGATACTCAGGTGAACAACGGTCCGACCAAGGCTTCTAATTGATAGCAGAGTGCTAATGATCATGAAGCAGGTCTGAGTCTAACTAAAGAAGATGTTGTAGAAGTTCAGCAAACTTAAACGACTTCAGAACAAGAACCTATGCAAGATAATCAAACAGCGGTGTTCGATGAATCAGAATCAGACTCAGATAGTCCAACCTTTGACAGAATGTTACTAATCTGGATAGCGAGGTGATTGAATCAGGTGAGGTAATGCCAAGGACGCTATCTTACCACCCCGAGGAGTTAATCATAGGAGAGCTGTAAGCAGGAGTTAGAACAAGACACCAGATTGACCAAGGCTTTTCTTGTTTTTATACGAAAATTGCACCTTTACAAAAGGATTTTTTTTTCTCAGTTGCTTCATTTTGCAGGTTGAACCAAGAACTTACAAAGAGGCGCTGACTGAGGAGTCGTGGGTGAATGCCATGCAAGAAGAGCTTAGTCAATTCGAAAAGCTTGGTGTGTGGAAGCTTGTAGATTTGCTAGACGGGCATAGAAAGATCAACACAAAATGGGTGTTTAAGTGCAACAGGGATGATCGATGAGTGGTTGTGCGTAATAAAGCTCTCTTGGTAGTTCAGGGCTTTAGTCAACAAGAGGGAATAGATTTCACAGAATTTTATGCCCCAGATGCTCGACTAGAAGCTATTCGCATCTTTCTCGCATTTGCATCCTGGAATGGGTTCAAAGTATATCAGCTAGATGTCAAATCAGCATTCCTATATGGAAAGGTGAAAGAGGAGGTTTATATCAGTCAGCCGCCGGGCTTTAATGACCCAATTCACAAAGATAAAGTCTATCTTCTCGACAAAGCCTTGTACGGGTTATACCAGGCCCCGAGAGCCTGGTATGAGACGTTATCTCAGCACCTGTTATTGAACGGCTTCACATGCGGGAAGGTAGATGCCACTCTTTTCACAAAGGAAGTCGCTGGTCATCTTCTGGTTGTACCAATTTATGTTGACGACATTATTTTCGGGTCTACCAATGACGAGCTCTGCAAAGGATTTGAACAAGTGATAAAGTAGAAGTTCGAGATGAGTTCCATGGGTGAGATGAAGTTCTTCCTCGGCCTGCATGTCGATCAACTGCCAGAGGGGATCTTCATACATCAGATGAAGTACGTTCATGATGTTCTGGAGAAATTCAGTATGTCAGGACCGCTCCAATGTCCACCCCATTAGCGACCAACCAAGGTATCAATCATGATCTCACGGGAGAGAAGGTCGACGAAACTTTATACCGCTCGATGAGTGGTTCGCTTATGTATCTTACTAAATCTCGGCCCGTTATAATGTACCCAACTTGCCTCGCAACCCGATATCAGTCATGTCTAAGATCTTCTCATATGGTCATTGTCAAGCAGATTCTATGCTACCTGAAAGGAACTCCAAGCTTGGGGTTGTGGTATCAAAGGCTAGAGATGGTGATAGAGAATACAAAGAATGGTGGATCAATGTGGGAAGACATAAGAGACAGAGAATGCTGGAAGAGCATAAAGAAGAAGGAAGTACAGAGAATGAAGACGCAACAGGAAGGCGTGATAAAGACTATACAGGAAGAAAGACTGCAACTACATCCGAGGGGGAGTCTGTAGATGCATATGTCTGTAGCTTTCGTCTGCATCGAGTCTATATTTTACCTGTTTGTGGTCTATGTATAGTTTAATGTATGTTTTGTATTAAATCTGGAATGAAACATGAAATTAAGATGTTATGTAAGTCCATCCAGATGGATGGGTGGTAGATAGTTTCATCCGAATGGGTTCGCCTATAAATAGGGTGCATGGGTCTTCATTTGTAACAGTTCTTCCTGACACCTTAGGCGAAGCCCTGCCAAATTCTCTCTGGATCTTGTATAAGCTTTCATAATCAATGAGAATGAAGATGTTAAATGGTGTCTGCGTTGTTTCTCTCTCTCCTAATACATTCTTGGATTTCGCACAAGTTTGTAGCTGCTAATCCGGTCTGAGCGCGTTCGAGTAACCGAACTCCCAATCCTCACAAAATTACATCAAATGAGGCATAAAATCAACCCTTTTCTAGTATTAATGTTGGAAAAAGCTTATGTTTTGTTCCTTTATAATCTACAGGGTCAAAAGAGCTTAAACACACAAAAGAAGCAAAATAACGGCAAAAACCAATACAAATACAAAAGAAGAGAAGTTGAAACTTCATGCCGACCCTCCAAGCTTCACCCCAAGACCAAAAACAACAATTCAGAAGGCTGACATGGGGTTGTGCCAGCTCAACATGGGGCTGTGCCAGCTTAACACAGGGCTGTCCCAGCCTCAGCACGGGGTTGTGCCCAACTCCAGATTCCATGAAGAAAAAGACACACAAATGCAGACTGTCAACACGAGGCCGTGGTCAACTCCCAGATTCGTAGAATCTTGTATAGTACAGCAAGTACAATGGTCCCGGGGCCGTACCGTTGACACATGGGGCCGTGTTAGTACAAGTCTGACACTGCAGTTAATGAAGATCAGAGAGAATGGCCAACACGTGGCCGTGTTAGGTTGGCACGGGGCCGTGTTGAGGTTCTGATTTCAGCTATAGGTTTCATTTCAACTCATCCCTTGGCAAACCACTTCTCTCTTGTTGGTGCATTTTGTATATGTCTGCCACTGTGCGAATAGCTAGATAGAGCGTGAGTTGAATATTTTATAGAATAGTGAAAGTTGGACAAGGTTTAGTATTGTCAAGGTCCATCCGGACGGATGGAGAAGTCCAGCCGGACGGATGGACAACAAAAGTGTCCAAACCCATCCGCCATAAGGTTGTGCTTTGTGAAAGTCCATCCGGATGGATAGAGTCCATCCGGATGGATTGATATAGGTACATACGGGGGGATAGGCTGTTGCCTATAAATAGGGATGTTGGGTTCCCATTTGAACAAGCTTTTGGTTCTCTGTAGGGAGATGTTTTCCAACTGGTTTCACCGGTATGTAACTTTCATATATCAACAGAAACCAGATTATAAGTGATTGTTCAGTGTCGTTTCTATCTTCTACTCCTTTCTTATCACCGAACCGATCATCTCGGGACCAAAGCTCCATCAAACTTGACGTTTCCTTGAATATCAAGTGGTAACAGAGCTACGGTACCGATTCAATTGATCTAACAGTCGATTGAATCACCTACACTCATAAATTTTGGATTTGTAGGAAGTTTTGACATTAAAACGAATAAAACATCAAATTGAAGGTCAATTCACGAATGGATTTTGAAATTGAAGACATCATTAGATTCGGAATTGATTTTCGCACAATCCTGTGAAGTTTCATCATGAAATTTGTAGAAATAAAGATTTTGGATCGAAAAAATGTGATTGGGAATGTTCTTGAGATGTTCAAACACATCCGGATGGATGGACTTCTCAATCCGGACGGAAAGACATCCCCATTCGGATGGATGGACATGCGGCGATCCGGACGAATGAACATTCGGTATAAACTGTTAACTTGTTCCAAAATCAGTTCATCCGGACGGATGGACCTACTCCATTCGGATGGATGAACAAATGCCTTAAAAAGGCATTTTTTGATCACAATGACGAGGTGAGTCTCCAGAAAAAAATTGGTGATTGAATTTTTTTTCGAGTTTTTAACACCCAAGCTGGGTTGTTCGGGGACACCGCCTGGGGCTTTAGCAAAGAGATTTGATGATGCGATCACATATTCTGGAAATTAGTGGGGTAGTTATGATACTGGTGCAGAATTTTTCTCATCTGGGTTATCTGACTATTTATGAGTCGTAACGTAAAATCCGCAATGATGAAAAACTGACGTTTGGGGAAAAATTGTCATATTTTCGGCATAGTCGAGTTTTTCAGAGATAAAAGAGAAATGGATTGCTCAATTTGTGGGGGAATTCAGTATTAAGACATCAGAATTTGCAATTGAGGGGGAATAAAAATTTCATATGAAATTCCAGCATTTTTGAAATTCGTGACACAGCAACAGTATTCGGGTGGTTCAGACTTCAGGATTGTCTGAAGATGCATAGGATTCTAGATTTGGGAATTCATGGTCATTGGAAGTTCAGACTCTACAGATCAAGGTCAGATTGACGTCTTAGGGTTTGAGTCTCGGGTCTTCGTTAAGCCGGCCAGCAGGATTAGAATCTGTATTGTGGATACTTACAAGATATCACAGACGTGTGATAGTCTAAAGTGTCAGAATGGTTAATCTTCGAGCAAATGAATTGTTTTTCGGACTAACCGTCGGGGAATGAAGATGTTTGTTGGTTAAGTTGCTACCGGAACTAGCGGAGAAGACTATACATCTGTCTTCATGACTGAAGATAAAGAATGTGAATCTAATCATCCGATGAAGATTTGCTGATTGTGGAGAATACCGTTTACATGGATCTATCATTCTTGAAGGTGTTGAACGTTGATCATGGAAAACAGGGTTTCAGATTTTCTAGGATAATCATAGATTTGACATTAACCAGTGGGGTATTTGAAGTTTCTATCAATTTCCGGTTGAGTTTTTATAAATACTTAGATCAAGCAAGCGGAATGCAAGATTGTGGTGCTTACATGTCATATCAAAAACTGAACGTGGATGTGGTTAAAGCTGAAACAGAGATTGCTGCATTGATTAGTTTCAAGTTGGTGATTGTTCGTGAAGATTATAGTTTAGCAAATCTGAGGAAGAGTCGTGAACTTTGCAAACAAAGACCTGAAGATTCGTTTCAGGGGGAATTTGTGCTCAACACTGTCAAAAGCAAACC